>LBNU01017419.1:5179-36670 GCA_014162995.1 Artemisia annua
TTTTTTTATCTCGTTTGATTATTGTAGTTTTTAATTAATAATCTTTACTTAATATATTTATAATATAATACTTTTTAAAATATACACATATAAGTTATTTTAAACATACACATATAATCCCTTATTTTTCTTTGGAAGCATCTAAGTTATATGCTACTAGAAGCATATAGGTTATTTCGATATCAAATATACCCAAGTCATTTTAAAAATATCAAATATACCCATTATAAATATCAAATATAGCCATTATAAATATAAAAATATCAAATATACCTATTCTAAATATAAAAATATCAAATATGCCATTTTATATATAAACATATCATATATACCCAAATCAAAAATATAATTACCATTTAATTTTAGAAATCATTAATTTAATTTTAGAAATCATTAACTATTTCCAGTGATGACACGATACATGCTCCGCTTTCAAGGGTATTTATAAAGGGGCTTCCTCTTCAAATAATGTGAGACACATGACACTTAATGAGGTCAAGAACTCAATCCGCGTTGATATCCTAGACGACGAACTGTTCTCAGACGAGCTTATGAAAGTTGTCAACAAATTACAGCAGAAAAAATGAGTTCGCAGAAGAAATGCAGTTACTACGGCGGCCGGGACGGCCAAATTCCCAAGTTTAAATACTTTACATTACCTATTTGCAAGAAAAGATTAAGAAGGTGAATTTGGCACTTGGCCAAATTTATGATGTTGGTCGCGCGTTGCAAGAACATATGGTCTACACCGATATGTGGAAACAAAATGTCGGTGAAGACAAGTCGGTCAATAAAGTCAAGTGCCTAGTGTTCAACCCTAAAAATTATGCACCTTGGTAGTTTTTTTATTAGGATCGTCACGTTTTTTTATTATTAGGATCGTAATGCTTCTTTTTTATTAGGATCGTAATTTTTTTTATTAAGATCGTAATGTTTTTTAAATATTATAATGTTTTAAATTTTTAATGTAATGTTTTTATTATTAATAAAAGTGTTTAGTTAATTTTGTGTTTAAATAACTGAAATAATAAAATATTTGATGATGTGGCGAAGAAACTTAAAGAAGCTCTTCCTATAAGCTGGGATAGTCCTTGGTGATGTGGCGTTGAAGTGGTAGGCAAGAAATTCCAAGAAGTTGTTTGCTATATGCCTAAGCCTTAATCACCATGAATTCCAACACATCTTCTTCCCAAATCCCAAATACAATCAAAATCCATAAACCCTTAAAAAAATACCCATATCACAAGATTCGCAAACAATCAAACCCATATAAATGTTTTAAAACCAGACATGACCGGCCGGTTTGACCGGTCGAACCGGTGCGCAGTCAAGAGACCGGTTTTTTAGTGGTCCAGTTCACTTGTTCGAACCGACCGGTTTTTCCAATTTTGGCCAGTTTTTCCAGTTGAAACGGTTTTGTAATTTTTTATTTTAGTTTTTTTTTTTGTAATTTTTATGATGATTTGTATGCTTTAATGTTATTTTTAGTTATTTGTAAACATTAAAACATATATTTTCTTTGGATTATAACTATTTTGTATTATTTTTGAATGGATTGTAAGAAGTTTAGTAGCATTTTTTTATTATAAAAAAAATACCAAACCGGTTCAACCGGTTCGACCGCTCGCGGTTGACTAACCGGTTCAACGAAAAATCCGGTTTTTAAAACATTGACCCATATATCAAAATCAAAACATTTACGTGTATTACCCGTGTATTACGCGTATTTGCCTTCATATTCAACATGCACTTAAGTTTTCGGCTTATTTTAATTATTTACTAACATAGTATTTGATTTGTAGTTTGCATTTACAAGGTGAAACCACTAAAAAAAAGGTCATTTAGTTGCACACATTTTTTATGGCATTTAGCTTTTTGCCAATAATTTAGGTTTTCATTATCTTTATGTCTTAAAAACTTCATAGAATTCATGATCGGCCATTTCATTTGTGCTTTAGGTTTAAAATAATCTCTAATCTCTAATTTCTAATGTATAATAAAAGAGAAATTTAATTACATTATTGAAGAAGTATGAACCCTTGGATGGATTTCAAAACTTGATTTATAACCCTTAAATTATTTTGATGATGTCATAAATAATTTAATATTTTTGTTGAAAATAAAAATAATATTTAATAATTAATAACAACCATAATTATTTTTACTACAAATTTGCTATTAATTTGGTAACAATTATGTTTCTCGAAATCTTTACATTTTTAAACTGATATTAGACAGAAGCCCGCGTGATGCGGCGACGATGGTGGTAACAGTGGTGGTGGTAGCGGTGACGGTGTGGTAATGGCGGCAATGGTTGGTGGCGGCGGCGACGACGACGGGTGGTAGTGGTGGCGGCGACGGCGACGATGATGGGTGGTGGCAGCGGCGGCAGTAGCGACGACGACGGTGACAGGTGGCGGCGGTAGCGGTGTGGTTATAATTGATATAAAAAGGGATAGTGTAGTTATTTTAAGGGTTGAGGGATGATTGTTGTAAATAATAGTTATTTTAAGGGTTGGGGATATATATTGTAAATAATTTCATTAAGGGTATTATAGGTATATTAGGTGGAGATATTTAAATTAGTTAATAAATTATAGGGATAATTTAGGAACTTCAGTATGCTTTTTTAAGAAGGGGGTTCCTCCTTTATTAAGGAGTATAGATAAATAATTAACTAATTTCCATGTATTTATAAGTGTGACGTTAATAGTAACGAGTTGCGATCCCCTACAAAGGGGAGGCAAATTAAAAAGTCTAAAAAGTTTTTGTAGCCATCCGATTAGTCAAATCTTTGACCAAAAACACATCCAACGGTTCCTATTTAAATAGAAAAAAAAAATACGCTTCATCCTATTAAAACGATGAAATAGTAATTTTACAAACATAAACCCTCGTATACCACTTCCCTCCATCGCTAATTTCACACACATAACCTTCATTTCACTCACTCAATACATTTTTCTCTCTCTATACTACTTTCCGATCATCGCTATACCACTTTCCGATCAAAATTTGGGGATATTTTTAGGGTTTCAATTTCCGATCATCGCTATACCACTTTCGCTCAAAAAAGATGAATCAAACTGGTAATTTTAGTTTAATTTAACTTTTAGGGTTTATCATTTTAGTTTTAATTGATTTTTTTTTTTAATTTTTAGGGTTTATCATTTTAATTTTAATTTATTTTTTTAGAACCTAGAAGAAGTAAAGACTACAAAAGAATAAAAATACAAATGAAAATGACGAAGATTTGAGAGTACAAAAAAAATGCTGAAAAAATGCGTAAGAGTTAGGATTTTTTTTATCAGTTGGTGCTTGTTTTAGCTTCTATAGTTGTTTTATATGTTCATCAGTTGGTGTTTGTTTCAGCTTCTATAGCTGTTGTTGGGGTTTTGTTTCAGTTATTGCTTGTGTGTTTTTGTTTATATTGATTTCAGTTATTGTATAAGTAGGTTCATCGGTTATTGCTAGTGAGTTTGTGTTTATTTTAATGCGTTGGTGTTTGTTTCAGCTTATATAGCTGGCATCGTGGCTTTTCTTGTAAATCTTCGGTTTATATGCCACAAGCCGGCTATATAAACTGAAACAAACACCAGGTGTTTGTTTCAGCTTATATAGCTGCCATTGTGGTTTGGTTTCAGTTATTGCTTGTGCGTTTTTATTTATATTGATTTCACTTATTGTGCAAGTAGGTTCATCAATTATTGCTAGTGAGTTTGTGTTTATTTTAATGCGTTGGTGTTTTTTTCAGCTTATATAGTTGGCATTGTGCCTTATCTTGAAAATCTTCGGTTTATATGCCACAAGCCGGCTATATAAGATGAAACAAACACCACCTCTATAGATGTTTTATATGTTCATCAGTTGGTGTTTGTTTCAGCTACTATAACTGCCGTTGTGGTTTCGTTTCAGTTATTGCTTGTGCATTTTTGTTTATATTGATTTCAATTATTGTGTAAGTAGGTTCATCAGTTATTGCTAATGCGTTTGTGTTTCTTGAAAGTAGGTTCATCAGTTATTTGAAAAGTAGGTTCATCAGTATTGCTAGTGTGTTTGATCATTAGTTATTTGCTAGTGTTTTTTGAAAGTAGGTTCATTAGTTGTTGTGCAAGTAGGTTCATCGGTTATTGCTAGTGAGTTTGTGTTTATTTTAATGCGTTGGTGTTTGTTTCAGCTTATATAGCTGGCATTGTAGCTTATCTTGAAAATCTTCGATTTATATGCCACAAGCCGGCAATATAAGATGAAACAAACACCACCTCTATAGCCGTTTTATATGTTCATCAGTTGGTGTTTGTTTCAGCTACTATAGCAGCCGTTGTGGTTTGGTTTCAGTTTTTGGTTGTGCATTTTTTTTATATTGATTTTAGTTATTGTGTAAGTAGGTTCATCAGTTATTGCTAGTGCGTTTGTGTTTATTTTGTTTGGTTTGGTTTCAGTTATTACTAGTGCGTTTGTGTTTCTTGAAAGTAGGTTCATCGGTTATTTGAAAAGTAGGTTCATCAGTTATTGCTAGTGTGTTTGATCATCAGTTATTTTCTAGTGTTTTTTGAAAGTAGGTTTATCAGTTGTAGTGCAAGTAGGTTCCTCAGTTATTGCTAGTGAGTTTGTGTTTATTTAAATGCATTGGTGTTTGTTTCAGCTATGGCATTGTAGCTTATCTTGAAAATCTTCGGTTTATATGCCACAAGCCTGCTATATAAGATGAAACAAACACCACCTCTATAGCTGTTTTATATGTTCATCAGTTGGTGTTTGTTTCAGCTACTATACCAGCCGTTGTGGTTTGGTTTCAGTTATTGCTTGTGCATTTTTGTTTATATTTGTTTATATTGATTTTAGTTATTGTGTAAGTAGGTTCATCAGTTATTGCTAGTGCGTTTGTGTTTATTTTGTTTGGTTTGGTTTCAGTTATTACTAGTGCGTTTGTGTTTCTTGAAAATAGGTTCATCGGTTATTTGAAAAGTAGGTTCATCACTTATTGCTAGTGTGTTTGATCATGAGTTATTTGCTAGTGTTTTTTGAAAGTAGGTTCATCAGTTGTTGTGTAAGTAGGTTCATCAGTTATTGCTAGTGAGTTTGTGTTCATTTTAATGTGTTGGTGTTTGTTTCAGCTTATATAGCTCGCATTGTAGCTTATCTTGAAAATCTTCGGTTTATATGCCACAAGCCGGCTATATAAGATGAAACAAACACCACCTCTATAACTATTTTATATTTTCAACCGTTGGTGTTTGTTTCAGCTACTATAGCAGCCGTTGTGGTTTGGTTTCAGTTATTGCTTGTGAATTTTTGTTTATATTGATTTTAGTTATTGTGTAAGTTGGTTCATCAGTTATTGCTAGTGCGTTTGTGTTTATTTTGTTTGGTTTGGTTTCAGTTATTACTAGTGCGTTTGTGTTTCTTGAAAGTAGGTTCATCGGTTATTTGAAAAGTAGGTTCATCAGTTATTGCTAGTGTGTTTGATCATCAGTTATTTGCTAGTGTTTTTTGAAAGTAGGTTCATCAGTTATTTTGAAAGTAAGTTCATCAGTTATTGCTAGTGCGTTTGTGTTTATTTTGGTTTGGCTTCATCTTTTATTTCGGTTTTGTGTTTATTTTGGTTTCAGTAGGTTCATCAGTTTCACAATTATTTGTTTTATTGGATATGTAAAAAGCTAAAAAAAGGAAAGAAACATATGGTTTAGTGATTTGATGCTGGATTTGTAAGAGAAGGAACGGAACAAGACAAACAGATATAAGACTTGAGAAAGAAGTACCTGGCAAAGATTCAGTTATCCAAGTCCAATGAGAACAGAAAAATAGTCGAGAGCGAGGTTCATGAATATCAAAGTTTAAGTTTAAAGGAAAAGAGAATGCTCCAAAAGATGTCAAAGAAGTCTATTTGCGAACATACCAGCGCTTATTTCGATGAAGAAGCTAGTGCTCTTCTTCGAAAGTGAACACACTTGTCAAATAAAAACAATCTGATATAATTGATGAATGTTTGGAATATTTTCTTGCTTGGTATGGTTAATTAGTTTACGGACAATCTGATGTGATTGATGAGTTGTAGAAATATTAGATTTTTTTGTTCATGAGTTGCCGGTTGGTATGGACAAGTGATTTTGGTTGGTTGGAATATTTGGTTGGTTGTTTTGGTTATGCAGCTTCTGTTTTTCTAAAACAATACTATGTAAGTGAAGAACTTTTAGTTTAAATATTATTGTACTTGCTCTACCCTATTGTCAAGAACTGATGAACTAATGATTAATGTACATCAGTTTTTATTATATATATATTTTTAAAGTGAAAAACTTTATAAATAAACTGCTGAACATCTCTCAGATAAATTAAGGAGAACAAAAAAATAATTTGAGTTCAGTTTATCAGAAAAGTTAAGAGTTATTCATCGGTAAAAGATCTAATGAACATTTTTAATAAACTGATGAACATTTCAAGAGATATTCATGCAAAAAAAATGATGAACATAATTAAGAAACTAACAAACAATAACATTTATATAAAAAAAATGATGAACAAGTTACAAATAAAAATGCCAACATTTTTGTTATGAACATTTCTTAACAAAAAGACTGATGAACAAACAAATAAAATGGATCATTAAAAGAAATTATAAAGTCAACATCATATACTAATATCTCACTAAAAAAACTGATGAACGAAAAAAAATTAATCAACAACTAAGTCTTTATTTATCTAACAGTAAAAAAAATGTGAAATAGTAACTAAGAAACAACAAGGGCATTCTTATCATATAACTTTGCCTTCTGCTTGCGCTCCTTGATAGCAGCCTTATCACTAGCCTTCTTAGCAGCAATTTCAGATTTAATAGCGTTGCACTTCGCTTGATCATGATCTTTCATGCTACATTTGCAGTATCTACAGTTCTTCTTACACTTCCCACTTGGCTAAGCAATTCTTCTTACACTTCCCACTTGGCTAAGCAAGTATGTCTTTGAAAACTTTTTAACCGTTGACAACCGAAGCACATAGAAGATATGACGACATAATAGTCCATATGACTCAAAACGTTTACACGTACATTCATAAAACTCTTTAGCTGGCTTACACATGACCTTGAAAAAGTAGTACGTACAAGATATGTTCATCAATATAAAAATAAAAAAAGAATTCTAACAGATCAACAATGTTCATTAGTTCAAAAGTTGTTCATCGGATACACTGATAAAATGAAAAGCCATCTCTTTTTTGTTGATTACATAAAACTGATGAATAAAAACTAATTTTATAAATAGATATGTTGATTAAAAAGTAATTTTATAAGGATAAAAAAAATGATGAACACAAACTAATTAAGAAATCTGATGAACAAACTGAAAAAGCTATTAGAAAAGATTGAAAAAGTTGTTAGAACAGATTGAAAAAGTTGTTACCTCATAGAAAACTGATGAACCTAATATAAATTTATGAATGTAACAAAAAGAGCATAAAATGATGAACCTAACATGTAAATAACCAGATAACAAAAAATAAACTAACTGATGAACCTAATATAACATAATACGGAGTAGCTAATATGTTCATGAAATAAACAAATATAACGAAAACCATAAACTGCGGAACCTAACATAAAAATAGGCAAATAACAAAAAATGTACTAAATGATGAATCTAACATAAAAATAAGCAGATAACAAAAATCGTTGTAAACGAAGAACCTAACAAAAAATAAGCAGATAACAAAAAAAAACATAAACTGATGAACCTAACATAAAAATAAACAGATAACAAAAAAGACCATAAACTGATGAACCTAACATAAAAATAAGCAGATAACAAAAAAATGTACTAACCGGTGAACCTAAGATAACATAATAGCTAATATATTCATCAACTAAATAAAAAATATAACAAAAAAGCATAACTGATGAACCTAACATTCTCAACATAAAAAATAAGCGGATAATAAAAAATGTAATAACTGATGAACCTAAGATAACATAATAGCTAATATTGTTCATCAACTAAATAAACAACTACAACAAAAAAAACATAAACTGATGAACCTAACATAAAAATAAGCAGATAACAAAAAGTGTACTAAATGATGAACCTAACATAAAAATAGGCAGATAACAAAAAAATGTAGTAAATGATGAACCTAACATAAAAATAAGAAGATAATAAAAACAACATAAAACTGATGAACCTAACAAAAAAATAAACAGATAACAAAAAAAAAGCACAAAATGATGAACCTAACATTAAATAAGCAGATAACAAAAAATGTATTAATTGATGAACCTAAGATAACATAATAGCTAATATGTTCATCAACTAAATAAAAAAATATAACAAAAAAGCATAAATTAGTGAACCTAACATTCTCAACATAAAAATAAGCAGATAACAAAAAAGGTACTAAATGATGAACCTAAGATAACAAAATAGCTAATATCTCAATCAAATTTCCTTTGATCAATATTAAAATTAAAAAATATATCACCAACCAAGCCTTTATTTATCTAACAATAAGAAAAAGTAAAATCCCCAAATTTTATCAAATTACCTTGAACAAAATAAGCAGATAACAATAACTGATGAATATCTAATTATTCATCAAATTAATAATTAAATACCAAATTACCTTGATTAAAAACATAAGTGTCAACATTGGCCATTAGAAACTGATTTGACGGTGAAATCCCCAAATTTTATCAAATTAACCCTAATTCTTTTCTGATTAACCAATTGTATGGTTATAAACCCTAATCGTTTTTCCCAATTAACCAATTGTACGACTATAAACCCTAAATTTTTTTTTCCAATTAACCGATTGTATGGTTATAAACCCTAATTCGTAATTGATATGATGAATGAACATGATTTGAAGAACGAATATGAACAGAGAGAAGAAAAAAAAACATAACCATTCGATAACTGAGAAGAGGAATGAAAAAGAAATTAAATAGCAGATTGAATTGAAATTACTCAAAAGAGATAGAAAAAGAGGGAAGGAGGAGTATATAACAGGAGAAGCTAAAATTACATAACTGTCCTTGGGGGAAAAAAGCGAGAAGACACGTGGCATTACCAGGTTGCCTTTTAGACTTTTTAAAGTTTTGTCCCTTTTTAATTGATCCGCTACCTAATAGTAACTACAATTGTCTTATGTTAAGCCACTATAAAATACAAATTTCTAACAATTATTTTTAAAATTAGTAGTCGAAAAACGTTCATATAAATATTTCTAACAATTTCCTTATTAAGAAGTATAGATAAATAATTAATTAATTTCCATGTATTTATAAGTGTGACGTTAATAAGTAACTACAATTGTCTTATATTAAGCCACTATAAAATACAAATTTCTAACAATTATTTTTAAAATTAGTAGTCGAAAAACGTTCGTATAAATATTTCTAACAATTTCTTTAAGTCTTACGTTAAGCTACTGAAAGTTCCCCTCTGGAAGTCCGAGATTCAAACCCAGACATTAACATTGAATTATTAACTTAGAGATAACTAATTATTAACAATTAACATTTGTTTATTTTTAAAAAATACATAGAAAATGAATTGTTTTTTCCTTATCAAAGTCATGTTAAGATCAAAGAAATACTTAAAGTCATGTTAACATCAAGTCATGTTCTTGCACTATCTTGAGTTATATTATCATAACGTTTTTCGATCTTTCAATGCTTCTGAGTTTCTGATCTATAATATAGTTATGCAATGTTTAAAATTTGGTAATAGTTATGAGGATAAATTTTACTCCCATGTTTTTAATTTATTTTAGACACACTACTTTCATTATGTCTAATCGAGTTTAAACGTGCTTTTAAATAATTTGAATGCCTAACATTTAAATTACTTTTTGAGAGTGTATTGTTTGCAAAACTATAAATTTATGTCACTAATTTGTAATGCAAAAACTATACATCTAGTTTAGGTTTGATGTAGAAAAAAACAACGAAATATATTTTGAAGGTTTCCCACATTAGTAGCCATAAATAAGTACGCATGCCCCCTCTTTTGTAAGACCAGGTTATTAAAATTAAAGTTTGAGCAGAAAATTAATTAAGGAGCACATATAGAACATAAGATCGAAAGAGTGGATCAAAGGAAGAAGAGAGGGTGAATCGCAGGACTGAAATGTTGGAATTAATTGCAGAAACATATATATCATATCAGGAATGGAATCGGATATTGTTAATCATACGACCGACAATTATCGATCAAGATTTTGATACGGTATCAGTTATCGATTGTTCGAACAAAATACGTTTCAACAAAATCAGATTGATTTTTCAATCCGATAACCCGCTTCAATCCGGATCATAATTAAAGAGAAGGAAAAAAAAGAAATGATCAGGACTGCACATGCAATAGATGAACAATAATTTGATTAATTTGAACACATACTTCACATGCATGCTAATTTGAATATTAAACACAACTAAACACAACAATGACATCAAATTGTTTCCACGTCTAAATTAATCCATACGTACTTCCAATGCACCCGGACATAACTCCTCTAATATTGAATTTAAATTTCAGGATAGTTCAACTGATCATTGCACAATCAATAAAGTCCTAAAACCTTCCACCAGAGAGCTCCAATTAGGCCCCATATTGTTAAGTTAATAAGACTCATCAAGATCCCAAGCATGAAGAAATGCTCAAGTTTTACATAGCCAGCTGCAAATAACAACACACCATCATTCAATCATATAACCAATTAACCCAGTGCCATATATATATGGTCAAAAATGTAAACGTATAAGATGAGGATAGAATACCTCCATAATATATTGCAGCCTGACCACTACTATAATGTGTAAGTGCGCCAAAAAGATCCGCATTGTATGCCAAAAGCAAGGCAGATAAACTTCCAGGAACCTTAGCCTTTAGGTGCATTGACAGGAAAGCCGAGTATAAAGCACCAATATGAGTCGTCTGACCCGCAAACATATAGTGAATGAAGAAATAAAAACACTGGAGAATAAGAAGCTCAACATGCCATCCAACTGATAAAGATTTGAGAAAACTTGCTACACATTTAGACAACCATTGTACTATGCCTAGGGCACTTAGTTGATTTGCCATGCCTAAGAGCACCGCAAACCATGCCAATATATCCCATGCTGATTTTTCGCTTAAGCAGTCATCCCAACTCAACACATCCAACATCAATAGGACCGATAAACCCACCATCGCCGCATTGATACTTGAAATGTGTAGCCATTCCCTGCATATATATGTTAATTAGAGTTAAGTTGATCATCCAGCTAGTTAAATTAAGCGTGCTTACCCGAAGATCCATAATGTCACAACGACGAGCATGGTTACCATCATGATCCACTCATTTCTTTTGATATGACCCATTTGCTCCAATTTCTGTTTAGCCATGATAGGAGCATCCGGGTTGCGCTTTATTTCGGGTGGAAATATCATGTATATGATGAACGGAGTAAGCATAAGAGAAGAAATTGCCGGAATACATGAAGCTTTGAGCCATGTAACCCATAAACTTTTGACTTTCACCCTTAAACTTTCAGCTAATTTCATACACAACATGTTTTGTGGATCACCCGTCAAGAAAAGAGCATTCGAGCTACTAGACGACTATCCGACCATATATAACAAACAAACAAACAAACAATTACCAATCGTCAAGAATGTAGAATTATATGTCTATGCTTATGTATATATAAGATGATCAAGTACGTACCTGTAGCTGAGACTGGATAAGAAATGCACCAATTTTACGAGCAGATCGGTGTTCAGGACTAGACTCGCTAGCAGTTGCTAGTGAAAGAATAATTGGCAAGAATACTCCACCAGCTCTAGCGGTGGCGCTTGGCATCACTATTGATATTAGGGCTTCACCAATTGCTAATCCATATGCTAAACCCAAAGTACTTTTTCCTAACCATCTAACCAAGTACATCCCCATGCGATCACCGAGACCTGTTTTCACAAACCCTCTACTGAAGAAGAATGATATCACCATCAACCATATCGCTTGGTTGGTAAAACCTTCAAATGCATCTTTAAATGATTGTATTTTTGTTACCAAGGAAACTGTTAAACAGACGATGGACCATGCACCCAAAGGTACAGGCTGTAGCATGAGTCCAGCAATGGTGGTGAGGAAGATTGCAAGCAATCGCCAAGCTTGTTTCGAGACCTCTGTGGGTTTAGGGATGACGAAATAGACATTGAGTCCAATAGCGACCGGGATTGCGAGTGAGATTAACTTTGCAGATAAGAATTTCATAGAGCTACGACGAGAGTGAGTGGGGATATATGAAATTTCAGACATTGGATTCTGCAATTATATATGGAATTTGTTAAATCCAATTTTTTTAGCTCAAAATACAATTATATATGAAGAACATATATGATGAAGTGAACCAGAAACCAGTGTGTAAGTGTGTGTGAGTTATGAGTGACTGGTGCTAATTTTGTATATATATATATATATATATATATAGGCAGATGATGTTCACACGTAAGGTTTTACTTGACCTACAGAATTTGGATGGAATGGACTACTATGCCCGACTGGTGCACAAATTATAGGATGAACAAGAATTAAAAAAGACTAGGTGCACAAATTTTTTTAAACTATTAATTCAAATAATGTAATACCTCTATTAATGAACTAATTAAGCAAATAATAGAAACACAATTCTTTTAGTACCGGGTGCATTTATAAAAATTTGGGATATTTTACAAAAAAAAATAACACTACACAACAAGATTTCATCAAGGTCTCGTGGCATCAAGGGAACCCCTACCTAGTTTCGTTAAACGAGCGAAAATTTAGATGTTAAGATTTACCTCAAAAAGATCACAAATCAAGTCTTGCGAATGTAAACTTGAACAAGAACTCCAAACTCGAAACTTGTTTTTGGATTTTGGTTTAGAACTTCGGTATTTTAGTGTAGAGGCGTGTAAGGTTTGTGTATATTATACTTATTTATTGTTCACGTAACACAGATAAAAAATTGTGACCTGGCATTAGCTAAGAACCGTCAAATCAAGTTAAAAATAAATTATAGACCCTTTAAAATGAAGTTGAAACTTATCTTTAACAGATTACCTGAATTTTCGAGATGGTATTATATAATTTAAGCACGTTTTTTTTTTTGTTACAAACCTGGATAAGTATGAAAAGAACACAATTCATAGCTGATTGCTCGGTCAAAAGTATTATTGTGAAGTTTGTTTTTTATATACAATGATCAATTCTTGACATAAAATGATTATTAATGAGTTCATAACATCTTTAGGTCGATTTATATCTGGTCGTATCATAATCAAAACAAATAAGTTTCAGATTCATACACATACTTGATTCGAAATTAGGGCTTGTGAATTCGTTAGTTTATGTTAACACTTTTATCATCATATGTGAACATATATTTGCAAAGACATCAAGGATTGAACGAAAAAGGGATGATACAAATACCCTTGAAGACTAACGAAGAGTAAGAACAACACAATCGAATCAACAACACCTTCTTCTCCCTTCTTCTTGGATGGTACAATCAGCAGAAAACACAAACAAGAAACATGGCGATTAGGGTTTATTCAAGAGCTTCAAATGGATTAAACATGACGAGAACAAGATTACCTTGGACAAGAACACGATCAAGAACACCAAAAACTTCCTTTGGTTTGGTTTTGGATCGATTAGCAGCTGCAAAAGGAGGGAGGCCGAAGTTTCTTTAATTTTTAGGGCTTCTTCTCTCTTTTTTAATTTATTATCTAACTATCTTATAATGCACAAAGGCCTACTATTATTAGAATACTTAAAATTAAGCCTTACATATTTCAATGCTAAAAGTACAAGTGATTCAACATAATTAGACATTTAATATCATACTACTTATAGAAATTCCTCTCATATTTAATTCTAACATACAATTAATACTAACATTAAATACAATAAATAAAACATTATGTACATTAAATATAATTAATTAACTGGTAAATAAATACAATTAATGCACTTATTAAAACACCCCCTACATAAAAAATACAAATTATCAAGCATATTGTACAACCAACTTAAACACAATTCCAGCATTAAATGTCACTAATACAAATAATAAAGCACATTATACAAATATTCAAGCCCGAACGAGCAACGGGCCAAACGGGCTCGAGCCCAAACGGGCACGGGCCAAACGGGCTCGAGCCTGAACGGACACGAGCCAACGGGCTCGAGCCCGAACGGATACGAGCTAAACGAAAATTTTGATATCCGTAAATTTATTGTAAAAAAGAACATAATAAACTAAAATACATGATTCACCGGAAAATTTTATTTCAGGTACCCGCAGCTGCAACGCGCGGGGACCCTGCTAGTAAAATATAAGTTTGTAATCATTAGATGTGTCCGTTTTTCATTGTAGGTTGACTAGAAAATGTGTTTTGGTCCATAAAATTTCTTTCTATTTGCTTTTTTTAATTTTAAGTTTTTAATACTTTTTTGAAACGAAATTTTAAGTTTTTAATACACTCGTTAAAAATAATTACTCCTTCCGTTTTAATTTCTCGTTCACATTTCTTTTTGACTTGTATCAAATTAATTGTTTGATTTAAAAAATAAATAGAAAATTTAGATCAAATTTAATATATTACCTTCAATTGAGGTTTTAATTACAAACTTGAAAATATTATAAATCAATTAGTTAAAAGGTAAAACTGTCATTCTGTAAAAGGTAAAACGAGGAAAGTCATAATTATAATATTTTCTTTAAATTAAATGTTTGTTTTTTCATTAGACAATTACTAGGCGAGTACCCGTGCATAGCAACGGAATTCCTAGCGGCAGATAATTAACGATTTGTGATATTGTGGTGAGTGTTTTGTGTAGCGTTCAAAATAGAACGTGAAAAGATCAAAATATAATTGCAAACGGTTGTAACATGTGACAATTCAACTATAGCAAAAATTCTTAACATGTATCAAACGACATATAAAAATATTTAGTGAGACTGACAAAAAAAATAATAAATAAATAAATAAATATAAACCCTTTTCCGACCAATTACTCAAGTCGCAACAGTTGGCGTTGGAATTTCTTCCTCTTCTTCATCATCATCGTCATCACTTGAGATGACAATAACGTCATCCCAATTCCAATTTATCAAGTTAGGATTGTAAAACGGAGGTGTAAAAAAACAAAAAAGACTAAATAGTAAATAAGAAAATGATCAAACTAACCAACCTCGAATGTAAAGATATGCCAATGTGAAACGAACCTCACGATCATCGTCAATATTCTTTTCATTTTTCATTGCCATGTCTATCGTGAATGAAAGTAAACAAGATGAAATTAATCAATTTATTAGTGTTCTTTAAGTTTGAAGTTTAAATTGAAGAGATGAACACAGTTTCCCGCCATGTGTTTAAAGAGATGAATCGTTTATGAATCTTTTCCTTTGTTTAAATTGCCCAGCCTTTAAAATGTAGATACAAATTTGGTTCAAATGGTTTACCATGCAAAATGTTAACAATAGCATTGATGGTGATTGCAAAAAATCATAGTTTCCTCTTTAAACTTTAAAGACCCTATATATATATATATATATATATATATATATATATATATATATATATATATATATATATATATATATATATATATATATATATATATATATATAAGAAAATCTCAAACACACAAAAGAAAAGTTAAAAAGACATGCATGATCATACCTTGTTGGCTCCTTCCCAAAGTTTTTCCAATTTGCTATATGGTAATTTAATAACCACCACGTTGCCCATATCAATGTTGTCAAGATTTTTGCAAGGGAACTCATACCATTCCAAGTATTTCAAATGCTTGAATGAGAAGCAAGCTGACATGTCATCATTTGAAGAAGACGACCATTGTAGCTTAGAATTCTGCAACATAATGAATCTCAGATTACTCATCTTTTTAAACGCCTCTAACTGAACAGTTGCCCCTTCTTCCATCCGATCACTGTAGTCCAACTTAATGCTTCTAACTGAATCTGTTCCCTGGTAAACAACGGAGGAGAGAGTTATAGTTAGTTTCAATGAACTACTATGTATTAAGTAATGAATCGTAAACTTGTAGATACTTAACCGAATAATCTCCTAATACGCGAACCACCTCTTGACCCATCAATCTAGTACGTTTTCCAGGCTCATCCTCATCTTCTTGGCGGACCACCTCTTGTCCCATCTTACTTATCACATCATGCAACAAGAAGCATTCGCAGTACTCGTAATCGTCGTAGTAGTCGTACTCATTATATTTAACCAAAAATTTATGAACGAGATTTTGAATTTGAGTTTCAACATCTGGGAAGAACTCTTCATCTTGTAAAACCTTCACCACTAAATACTTGGTCTCTCTGTTAAAGAAACATGCGATATCCAGAAATAAATTCTGGGCTCTTTTAGGAAGTGAATCATAGATTATTCTCAGCTTCTTTTGAGTATCTTCATGAGGAATTCTTTTTAACGTCTCCAACATGCTTGGCCAGAGATTCCTATCATAATCTGTGAAATGGCGACTCTAGACCTCAAGAACCAAGGGAAGCCCTCCAGCACACTGCACAATTCCATCTACAAATTTCTTGTTGAGAGGTTCACCTTTTCCAATGAGTCTAGTGAAGAGTTCAAAAGACTCTATTGTGTCCAGCAATCTTATGGTGTAGGGAGTGTGTGGTAAGTTACTAAGAGACAGCTTATTCCTTGTTGTCACAATTATTCTACTTCCATCATGGAATGAGGCCAAATGAATACTTAATGCTTGTAACTGTTTAAACTCATAAACATCATCAAGTATCAAAAGAACCTTTTGACCACTTAACAGCTTAATTAACTTGGCAACTCTATCACTACCTTTAAACTTTTTTTTTCCTGCCGTTAGACGGTAAATGGCATCCCTCTGCAGTTTAACCTCCCAATTTTGACCCGTGTATAAACCATCGATATTCTCGATAAAACAACTGACATCAAAATCTGCAGCAATTTTGTCATACACAGCTTTGACAATAGTGGTTTTACCTGACCCACTAATTCCAAGAACTGCAACAATGGAACAAGCTTGGTCAGTTAACCTCAATGCTGAAATTATATCTTGTGCTCGTGAATCTATCCCAACAGGATGCTCTACATAACATAGTTGTTGTGGATTCTGCATATTTCTGACATCTTTTATAATTTTTCGTATCAACTTCTCTTCGTCCCTACTGCAAAATTCAAAAGAAAGACTCATTACCGACCTCATGTGCGTACATAAGTTGCCTAAAACATCCTAGGCCTTTGCATGAAATTGATTTGTTTAAACAGCGGGTCTAATTAACAGGGACATTGATCAAATATATTAATATTAATATATTTGTACAAGTTGTTCTTTTTATCATCGTAATGGAATCAACATAATCATTACTATATATATATTAATTTCAAAAAAATTAAAAGTTAAGCCATCTAAAAGGTGGTAAAATTGTTTGAAGTTTACCAATCTTTTAAGTTTAGACCAGACTTATCACCAGCTTCCTTTAGGGCTTGCCTCCAAATCTGTACTCTTTCGGGATCGACATTCTTCTCGTGACCTTGGAAAGCTTCAAGGAAAGAGCCTTGTTGATTTCTTACATGAGATGGTTCGACATCAAAAAATACGGGCAAAACTTTTCTTTTTTTAAACTTAGGGTAGGATTCCATTATGCAGACCAACTCATCAAGACACTCTTTAGAGAAAGGATATTTGGGTGAGATTAAAACAAGATAGATCTGGGAATCGTCGATAGCTTTCAACAGCTCAGAACTCTCGTCTTGACCTAAAGGGAGCATGGTGTGGTCGCATATTGTAAATCCTTCACGCCCGAGAGCTCCCTTGAGGTGGCTTGCGAAGCGTTTGCCAATATCTTCGAACACATAATTCACAAACACGTCATACTTGGGCTTTTTATAACGTGGTTCGTCATAACAATCCAAATCCCTTTTCCACTTATTAGATGAAGATGATGAGGATGGATCCATTCTTTCATTTAAAAGGTGAAATTTGTGTGGTTACTCTAGCAAACTAGGATGAATCAGTTTTTAGTTGCTATGGAAGAAATTGAAGTGGAGGAGGATGGATCTAAATTTGTACTAGTTTTTAAAGTGAAATGTATGGTTACAACGAAGCCAACAATTCATGTCGTTGATTTTGGCATCGATAGAAACTTCTTGTTTGTTTCTTGGAAATTGACTCGGCACATTATTTATTTTTATTTATATCTGCAAAAAAAACAAATGTATATAAGGACTAACTTTCATCTCATTTCCCGGCAATTTCGTGCTCAAATTGGATTTTGATTTTCTAAACAAAATCAATGAATGCAGTTAATATTTTAAATAGAAGTGAAATGAGTAATGTGAACTTAACAACATTATTCCACGGTGGGCATTTCTCCTTCATTTCTGTACATGTGCTTTCGCTGAAAATAACCTACCCAAAAGATCGATTATTGCAGGAAAAATGACAAAACAACATCAAATTAAAGTAGAAAGTATGTTAAGTATGGGTCATATGACTACATTATTTCCATNCTAAGGACTAACTTTCATCTCATTTCCCGGCAATTTCGTGCTCAAATTGGATTTTGATTTTCTAAACAAAATCAATGAATGCAGTTAATATTTTAAATAGAAGTGAAATGAGTAATGTGAACTTAACAACATTATTCCACGGTGGGCATTTCTCCTTCATTTCTGTACATGTGCTTTCGCTGAAAATAACCTAACCAAAAGATCGATTATTGCAGGAAAAATGACAAAACAACATCAAATTAAAGTAGAAAGTATGTTAAGTATGGGTCATATGACTACATTATTTCCACTAGGCGAGTACCCGTGCATAGCAACGGAATTCCTAGCGGCAAATAATTAACGATTTGTGATATTGTGGTGAGTGTTTTGTGTAGCGTTCAAAATAGAACGTGAAAAGATCAAAATATAATTGCAAACGGTTGTAACATGTGACAATTCAACTATAGCAAAAATTCTTAACATGTATCAAACGACATATAAAAATATTTAGTGAGACTGACAAAAAAAAATAATAAATAAATAAATAACTATAAACCCTTTTCCGACCAATTACTCAAGTCGCAACAGTTGGCGTTGGAATTTCTTCCTCTTCTTCATCATCATCGTCATCACTTGAGATGACAATAACGTCATCCCAATTCCAATTTATCAAGTTAGGATTGTAAAACGGAGGTGTAAAAAAACAAAAAAGACTAAATAGTAAATAAGAAAATGATCAAACTAACCAACCTCGAATGTAAAGATATGCCAATGTGAAACGAACCTCACGATCATCGTCAATATTCTTTTCATTTTTCATTACCATGTCTATTGTGAATGAAAGTAAACAAGATGAAATTAATCAATTTATTAGTGTTCTTTAAGTTTGAAGTTTAAATTGAAGAGATGAACACAATTTCCCGCCATGTGTTTAAAGAGATGAATCGTTTATGAATCTTTTCCTTTGTTTAAATTGCCCAGCCTTTAAAATGTAGATACAAATTTGGTTCAAATAGTTTACCATGCAAAATGTTAACAATAGCATTGATTGTGATTGAAAAAATCATAGTTTCCTCTTTAAACTTTAAACAACACATTCAATACTAATTTGGAAGAAGTTACAATAATTATTAGTTTTGCTTTTAAACATTCCACATCTTACAGTTAACAATTACTGAAATTATGCTTTGTTTTTAAACATTCCACATCTTATAAGTCATACTTTCCTTTCAATGTTCAAATGCATGTATGGCAACATCTTTTCAGTGTTCAAACGTATGCATGGCAACATTTAATACCCGCGCATAGTGTCGGAAATTCCTAGCGGTGAATAGTTGTAGTGATAAAAAAAAAGTTTATGGATTATAAACGAAAGATAATAAAAGTTTGACGGTTTGTAGATTAAACATAATGTTTTGAAACCCGGTTCAACAACCGGTTCGGGTCGAAAAAATATGTCAAATTAAATCATTCTTTATATTTCCGAAATCCTATTAGACCTATCTGGTTTTAGGTGACCCGCGTCAACTCGATTTTCGACAAATACTATGGTAATTTAACTTGTAAAGTTTTTCTCTAAAAAAGATTAAAAAAATGTAAGTTTTGAGTTTCGTCAAACTTATTGAAAGTTATTGTTTTTTTACTTGCAACAAAGTTATTGTTTTGTAATTGCAACCAAGGCTACAACTTCATAAACCAAGATTTCATCAGTTTTAAATGCATATTTATTTATTTCTAAATCATATCGTCATTATATAAGAAATAATATGATAATTTAATTTGTCAAGGTATTTTCCCAAATGAAGATTTCAAATATAAAATTTTGAGTTGAGTCTCACTTTTATATTGCTATCTTGCTGTCAAACCTACAACCCCGAAACTATATTTTCATCAATTCTTTTTCTTTGTGGCCCTGTCATTGGGTTTTCCAAAATAATGGAATCAAGTCTTTTTCTTGTGGACCACATTTAGATTATTATTTTTTTTAGAAAAGCAACAATATTATAGAACCAAAACGGAAAGAAATACAAAAACAAGACATCTCACCCCGATTAATCAAGCAAGTTAAATGAAGGGTGAGACCCAAGAGTACAAAATACAAATACATACAAGACCAAGATTGATCTAAAACAACTCCTAATTCCCTAACTCTAACTGACTCGCTATGTAAGGTTAAAACATAGATCCAAACAAATCTCAAGCTATCAATCATATCACAGAATTATATTGATCCACAAGAGAAATTATCTCCCATGAAGCCATAGACACTTATGCAGCACCACTGCATATCAACATTTCTTTGACTATTCTAAGGCTGCAACTTGCATTTCTTTATCTAAAACTTCACTAAAATTTGCAGCCAATCATGCTGACAAAACTCACGAACCACTTGACAAAACTCAATCATATTCTCTCCTTCACTTGACTTGTGAAAAACCATTTGCAAACTGCCAGTCATGGTCTGTAGAAAAGACCACAAGAGCATCCACCTAGGTTCGGGCACTCACACTATTAAACATCAGCAAGTATTGAACTATTGCCAAACACCCTAATAACACACCAGCAACTACTGCTGGACTTGTGCCAAACACCCAAATAAACTCCGTTACTTCTGCACATCCGATCTATCACAGAAATAATAACATAAACTAAACATTTTCACTAATCTGATGTTCTCTTCTCACCGTCTTCTGCCAAAACTATCACATGCCTGCACTTACAGCTTCTTTCATTGATGCCGACATTTAATTGGATCTTGGAACCACTGCTGCCACTCAATTATATTTTTATTCTTCCACCTTCTAACAATCCACTCATAGCTCTTTAGTTGAATATCTTGCACAATTTTGTTGACCACATTTAGATTATTATTGTCCTTTACTTTCGTTCAAACCTACCAAACATCATGTCGAAATTTACTAAATGACTTAATCGAAAGCAAAGTTTACAACCTTTTAACAAAAAGACTAACAAAATTTAATTAATCTTTTCAACAAATTTTACACTAACTTCATAAATCATAAACAAATTTGCATGAACTTACAAAATCACAATAACAATAAATTTTGTAACAAAATCTACTAACTATCGTAAAAAAAACCCATCAGCGGCGACTGGCGACCATAATAAACAAAATATTAACAATAAACAAAAAAAAATGTGCAACGAATATAACAAACGAGGTTTTTAGCCCGCACGTTGCCGCGGGATGTTTGTATACGCAAGTTAGGCAAAAAAAGAGGTTCGGAGTTACATTCAGCTATGCCGTCATAGTATTGTCTAAAACAGAAGTCATATAATTTATCTTACATATGCAAACATGAGTTCCATAGGCTATTTTACATTCCTAAGGAAACTGCCTACGGCTGTACATACTGGTTTGAAAGTTGTTTAAAAAAGGTGCTAGAGAGGCTGGTACGATTGCATTTCTTGGTTTTGCCCACACTAACAGTATATAATTTTTAAAGCTTCCTTTACATAAGTAAATTAACCTACAAAGGTTTACATAGTTTTTTTTTTGCATTTAGGATGTGAAAGAAGTCATACAAAGAAAAAAACCATGAACCTCACGGCTAGCTACAGCGTCTCAATAGATAGAAATTGCTGGTTGTATCACATTAGCTTTAGATAGCAATTTACTTCTCCTCTTTCCGGATTAACAATAGCTAACATATAACATTGAAAATTACCAGATAATAGCAACAACTCATGTTGCATTAGCCAGGGTTCTAGGGTGAATTTATGCAGGAAAGGGGGTTCCACAGATTTTATCTGCACTTTCAGTGNCAGCGGCGACTGGCGACCATAATAAACAAAATATTAACAATAAACAAAAAAAAATGTGCAACGAATATAACAAACGAGGTTTTTAGCCCGCACGTTGCCGCAGGATGTTTGTATACGCAAGTTAGGCAAAAAAAGAGGTTCGGAGTTACATTCACCTATGCCGTCATAGTATTGTCTAAAACAGAAGTCATATAATTTATCTTACATATGCAAACATGAGTTCCATAGGCTATTTTACATTCCTAAGGAAACTGCCTACGGCTGTACATACTGGTTTGAAAGTTGTTTAAAAAAAGTGCTAGAGAGGCTGGTACGATTGCATTTCTTGGTTTTGCCCACACTAACAGTATATAATTTTTAAAGCTTCCTTTACATAAGTAAATTAACCTACAAAGGTTACATAGTTTTTTTTGCATTTAGGATGTGAAAGAAGTCATACAAAGAAAAAAACCATGAACCTCACGGCTAGCTACAGCGTCTCAATAGATAGAAATTGCTGGTTGTATCACATTAGCTTTAGATAGCAATTGTGCGATCTAGTATCAACTACCGAGTTCAAATCAAACTCTTTTAGCTCATTTTTTTTAAAAAGAGATTGCAAAGATCAGAATCGAGGTTACCTTCCGTGACACCACAAACTATAGGTCACACATATTTCTGCTCAACGTGCTTCTGTTCCTTCTGTGTGACACCACAAACTATAGGCCACAAACTATAGGGACCTGAACCCGGAGGTGGTCAATGAAGTGGAGTAGTACCGCTCTTGTAATGAATCATCTGCTTATCACTGAATTTGGGAGCTGAAGGCCTGAAAACCATGCAAAAAGTTTATTAAAAACATTGCTATCAAATATTGTTAATTTAGTTGCAAAAGAAAATGTAATCATCGAGAAATTGTTAATATGACCAGGAACTGAAAGATGAGCAGATAGGATATCGAGTGGCCGATGGCCAGTGTATATAGCTTGGAACACAAAACCTGTAAACGGCAACATAGGTAACCGCTCATTACCATAACCGGTTAGGGGGACCCTCTACCCTACATAAAAAGGTCAAACCACAATCCAGTAGGATACCCAACATGAGGCTTTGGCCTCTTTGTATTTGGAAAGCTGGGTCACATCCACTGGAATCGATGCAACTGCAGCTA
This sequence comes from Artemisia annua, assembly GCA_014162995.1. Taxonomy (NCBI): domain Eukaryota; kingdom Viridiplantae; phylum Streptophyta; class Magnoliopsida; order Asterales; family Asteraceae; genus Artemisia; species Artemisia annua. The sequence continues at coordinate 28,655 of LBNU01017419.1, forward strand.
CAAAGTCTGCTGCGAAACTGACAGTCACATGTGTCCCCGAGCCATTGTTCATCACACCTTTTACTAATGCACGTTCCACCTACACCTCAGAGTAATCAAATTGTCAAAATATTTTCTTACAAAGTTGCAAACTTCGGTTCCGAAAGTTGGACCAGAAAAGCATAATGCACATTATAATGCACACCGCAAGCGTGACTCCTACTGTATTACTCCTAAGCAACTCATAATAGCCGTCAACAACAGTAACTACTAATGTTCATGTGTAAGTCATCTTTTCAAGGTTAATGTATGTTTGGTCTGTCGTTTAAAATACAGTGTATATGCATAAAAGTGAATTTCCTCCTCTCAAGTAAAAGTGATTTCTGCTACAAAAGGGGTGTTTAGGTGTCGCTACAGCAGTAGCCAAACATCCATAGTCCAACAGAAAGGGTGTTTCGATGGGTGCAGGGAGAAAATCCTTTGAGGAAATCATACCTGGACATTAATGGTTGCACCTTGGAATGTTTCATAGAATTTGTCATCTTTTCCTCCATGTTTAAGATTCATAGAAAAAGGTACCTGTCAATAAGAAAGCCGAATTAGTGTTCCAAAATTAAGACAAATACTAATCCCACCTTAGAATTTAAGCATACACAAATGCATAAAATCAAACAAAGTCAAATAGATGTTTAAATAGCGCATTTGCCCAATCTATACATCTGTTGACATGGTTTGCTAGCCTGTTGTATGGCTATGCCCTTGTCCCTCTGGATTTGTATATAGTTCTGAAGTACTTATCTGGCCACATCCTCGTCTGCTTGCATCATCTTTTTTATCCATGCCTGCAAAGGATTACTTAAAAATATTAAACCTACATAACTGTTTGGTAAGTTTTTATTTCTTCATACATAAGACTTAAAGCACATATTTAGTTAACAATAACCTTTTATAATAAGCACAACACCACTACAACAACAAATCGATATTACTTGTAGTTGCTGCCCAAATCCTAAACACCCCTAAATTCAATGGCAAACTCCCAATCCCAAACACTACGGATTTCACAAAACCCCAGCAATATATATAAATGAAAAGACGTTTCAAACTTAAAGCACAACACCATAAAATCCAAAAAACCAAGTAAATTTAACATGAAAACTTACCTGGAAAAATTAAAAAACCCAAACTGACAAACCATCCAGGCAACTTCACCAACCACAAAAACCTACAAAAAATACACATGATCTCTTATAATCAACTTCACCGTCATTTTTATAAACAAAAAAAAGGCACATACATAAAAAGTTAATAAAAACCTAGATCTACAAAAAACACCTACAAATCTATTGGGTGGAATTCAGGATCATCCATGGTGATTTTGAAACCGATTGAATCAATTTTGTGTTTTTTGGAATCGGTGATTTAGAAACTAATTTGAAACTGATTTCATTTTGATTTTGAAACGCAATTGGTCATAAGTGGTGTTAATGCTTAACAAAAATAGGCTGACATTGATGGATGAATCTCGACATTAATTGTAGAATTGAATTGGAGTGATTGAGGGAGCGTAGTTTTAAGCGTATGCAAGAAGCTGTGGTTTTGCAAGGGCACTATGGGGATTGACTGAAAATTCAGTTTTTCACTTTTCCACTTTTCCACTTTGACCATTTTTACATTATAGGTAGTTAAGATATGTTAATTTCGATTAATAGTCTGTATAATTTTTGTTACACGAAGGATTTGAGTGTATTTAGCTGACTTGGTGTTTAGATTAATGTTGCTTAATTTAACTATTAAGGTTAACGGTCATAGCAGGTGATGTCCTTTGAAAAAATATGTGTCGTTGCTAAGAATACAATTGCGTGTATTTATTTCATCTTACAGTCATATCGTGTTAATAATAACTTTAGCCATATTTTAAACTTATAAAAAAAATTAACTTATAAATGGAATAACATTAGTCATTATTGAATGTAGATCGTAAAAAAATATTTTTTCGGATATCCTAACTTGATCTTATTAAGAGGAATAACATGAGTCGTTCGTATATGTATAATCTCGTGTATTCATTTACATAACACAGTAAATCATGTTTTTATTTTGCATATACATTAATTTAATATATACCGATAATAATATTTAGAAATAAAATGCAAATTATGTCCCTAACGTTTGTCATTTTTGCGAGAAATGTCTTTAATTTTGAAAATTTGCAAGATGGGTACCTAACGTTTGGGCTTTTTGCTAGAAATGCCCCTCAGCCGCTACTGTAGTTGTAAATTCCTGTTTTTGCTAACGCTCGTTACCGAAACCCCTTAGTTAGTCCTCACGTGTGTTCCACGTGAGCGTATTTTCGTCATTTCACTTTTCTCGCCATAAAATCCACCTGACAACCCTACTTCTACACCTACCTTTGTGTTGAGGGATATTTTTTGCAACCAAGCGTATTTGTTTCCACTCTTATATAACACGATTAATCGGCCATTATTTCACACCCACTACCATCTACACAGTCACACACTTAAGAATATAACAATGATGCTTTGCAGATGCGGTAATGTTGCTATCATCAAGACATCCTGGACGGACAGAAATCCAGGAAGAAGGTTCTTCTGGTGCCCCAACGTGGTAAGACTCGTTATACCGAATTAAAGGGAGTTATTTACATCAAATGTGACTCACTGTGTTGTTGTCTAGATGATTTGGGGTTCGGACTGTGGGACATTCGGTTGGATCGATCCCCCGATGTGCCAACGAGCTATTGAGATCATTCCTGGCCTTCTTAGGGCTAGGAATGCGCTAGAAGAGAACATCAAGGAGTATGTTCAGATGTTCAGGGAGCAACGGGAAATTACTAAACTACCCCTTATGTTAAAATGAAACCTAAAATATCATTGAATGGTTTCCTAAGTTAACACATGCCATCAACTATTTAATTAAATGATTTCCTTTTTTACTCCAAAATTAATTCTTGATTTTAATCAAAATTTGTTTCTACAATAATTTGTATTCTATTCCTAATTTATATACTGTGTATATAAGTGTATTCTTTTTAAGCTTGTACTAAATACATATTATGTGTCATTCTTACGTTGCCTTCTCGAGTTTTTTTATGGGCTTGGAAATGATGGGTAAAGAAGAGTAAAGAAAAGAAATGAAAAGGAAAGAAAGACGCTCATTTAGTTCACGTTCTCGGGTTGAAATGAAATGAGATAAAAAGAAAAAAGATCGTGTTCTCAAGTTGGGAAGAGAAGAAAGGAAATACATATAATTACATTTATTTGATTTTAAAATTTCAATTCTGTCACAAGAGTCGAATTTGAATAAGGGACGTAAAAATAATGAGGGTTAAACTTGTCGAGTATGGAAATAGTTTTGTTTCTTTTCAAATCTATCCATATTTGGGTTAAAACATTTTGGTGAAAATGCTACCAACTTTCCTGGCATTTCCTTCATGTGTTTTTATCTTTTTATTTAAGACAAACTTAAGAACACAATAAATTTTTAATCTCCTATCATTTTATTTCTTTTCCTTCCAAAAAAGATCTCAAGAACGGAGCGTTAAACATGACAAATAATTAAACGACATATGATTTTGTTTATCCTTCTTGTAGTTTGAAATGAGACCGGGGGAGATGGAAATTTGAATCTGAATATAACTCTCATTATTGTTCGCACACCAAAGGTTTCCCTAATATATTTATTCAATATCATATAATGATGGAATTTTTAAAGAAATTGATTTGCACATTCTTCATTTTGATTGGGGCACATCATTTTAGGATTTATGCAGTTGTACCATATTCACATCCTGTTTTGACAGCTTGTAAAATAGCGTGTGTAAATCTATTAACAAAGTGTGCAAATCACCTCTCATTTTTTATACTACATTTAATCTATTTATTTTGCATGTATGAATTAAACATTCGGAAAAACGCAAAGAGCAAAACAGAGATTGTTATATAAAGCGCAAAGAGAGTTAAAAAAAATGAACAATATCTTTAATCGAGATGTCTCCGAGTCCATTGTGGATAATTCTATATTGTATCTCATTTTGTAATGACATTTTTATTTTAAACATAAGTTTTTAAGATAATACTTATGTTGATGTCATCTATTTTATGATAACAATTTATCCTAAATAAATTTAATAGCAGGGTACCTACGACTGCAATGATCGAGTAACCAGCTAGTATGATATAATTTATCCAAAATCATCATATTATAAAAATTGAATGGTTGCGTTCTCTCTCNATAGAGCTAGGGATGGTTTTTTAAAGTTAGGTATCTTATACGGGTATCGCCTATAGAAATTAGAGGAAAACTGATAATTATATTAACCAGAATCTACTATAATATTACAATAAATGACATTAAATAAGAAAATATAAACAAACGCTAACTCCAAAACCAACCTAAACAAACGCGCCAGACTTAACGTACCTTTTATCTAACACCCCCTCTCAAACTCACAATGTTGTAGCGGTAAATGAAAATAAACTAAAACTTAAAAAACGAAAAGCAAAATGTCCTAGAGTACAAACTCGGTGCTAGACGAAATCTCATTCCGATGCAATCTAAATTGTAACAAGGCGATGATAGTCAAGTCTGAAACACACCGACCATAGTCATTGCAACGTCAGAGCAGAGCAACATAATTAAAGATGAACGAGAGTAAATTCAGATAGGCAAATGCAGACATAGCAAATAAGGAGCAGATTTAGGCAGCATATACATACAAAAGTATATGAAGAGCATATTTAGGTAGCAGATGCAGACAAAACTGGTGAAGAGTAGATTCAGGCAGATAGATACATATAGAAGTAGATGAAGAGCATATTCAGGCAGGCAGATGCAGAAAGCAGATGAAGAGCATATTCAGGCAGGCAGATGCAGAAACCAGATGAAGAGCAGATTCAGGCAGACAGATGCAGAAAAAACAAAACCTAGTACAGAGCACATTTAGCGACAAAGTCAAACCGGACAATGTCAGACGGATGCAAAGCGAAATCATATGAAACAAGACATATGCAAAACCAGGCATTATCGGTTGTAGAAACAAGCTAAATCTGACATATACGGATACGGAACCAAAACAAATTGATGTCGAGATGCAACGCATAACTACTTAAAACATAATCGGATTAGTTTAAGACTGTAACATCACAATCACCAACACCAATTCAAAATCAATCTCCAATTCAGTGTTAATACCAATACCGAACATGTACAAAATTATAACAAACAAAATCATAATCGAACCTTGCATAACCAAAATCGATCCAAATTTTGCAGAACAAACACAAATCCACCAAACAAAATCAATTGAACGAACCAAATGAAACCTTAATCAACAACCCAAATACCCAGAATATTAACCCATTCAATGTACTAATCAAACCTAAGTGGTCTAAACCCTACTGGCAGATGTACAAAATAAAACCAAACATAAACAATTGTTGAATTTGGTAGTAACTTCGATGGATGATATCTCCCACAAAGGAGATCCATTACCAAATCCCTTCAGTGATAATTTAGGACCACGTGTTGAAAAGCTACAGCCTAAATATCATGATGATCTAACGGTCAACGAATGAGTTATACATATTCTTCCAAATGGACACAGAATGTGACGAACAAAAAACAACAAGAGATTCGACCAGTTCATGTGACTTGCTCAAGACTCCAATTCGAAAATTGAACAGTCAAAGAGTAGAACATCGTGTCTACTAACTACAATCCAAATTTTAATAAAATCGAACAGCTAACAAATCATCTATTGTGTTCTTCCCACAGCTGTGCATACAATGACAAACATAAACAAACAAATGGAAAAGAAAACGACATCCCTCCGGTCCACCAACAATTAGCGGTTGACCTGAAAATGATAGTACTCCGGTGACTTGTACCTAGGGCTCTGATACCATGTAGAAATCAGAGAATTGTATTAATCAGTATCTATTATAATATTGCAATACAATGACATTATATAAGAAAACATAAACAAACCCAAACTCCTAAACCAACATAAACAAACGGACTTAACGGGCCTTTATATATAACATCGCCATCGTCATGACCTTTTACAATCTTTTTAGTTGTCATCCTTAAGATATCCGGATGTTTGAATACTGAATATGAGACCTCTTGTGTTAACAAAATTGTTAGACCCAACCTAAATCCATTTTACATATATAAAAGAGTTAGTTGCATTGATTCATGTATGAAAACAGGTAAACTAATCGGATTTTTATTCAGGCCACCCAAGAAAGTTGAACATTTTTTATGTGATGTGCGTGACACTATTGGTATTCTCTTGGTCGTTTTCAGATTTTACCATGATCATCTAAAGAGGTTCTTCAAGTGAGGTTTGGGCCATACTATATATGGTTTATCGATTCATGTATGACCTAAACTATAATTAATCAAAACGTGCACAACAAAAATGAGAAGGCTTGAGTCAAAAATTTAAAAAAAAAAAAAAAAAATACCCAATAGCTATATGGAAACGTTTAAATACAAGTATATTGTTCTCTCAGCATACAAAATAAAAGGCAAGTGATAAACATCGACGATAATAAGAAAATCTTAACAGTAATAAAATAATAATAATATTGGAGATCGAAATGAAGTTTGATTTGTTAACACTTATCCTTTTACTATATTAACATATTGACTCGTAGAAATCGAGTTGGGAAAAACAACTCGAACCTCGACCTGTTAGTTACAGTATAAGATAATCTCAATGGTAAAAATATGCGCCTAATGAGGTTCGATCATGAGACCTCTTGTGTGGTCATCTGGGTATTGTACCTAAACTCAATTTCGTTCAATTATATAAAACGAGTATGTTGCATTTATTCATTTATGAAATTGGGTATGTTAGTGCAAATATTACGATATTTAATCTATACAGTCTTGTTTGTTTTGATTAATGACAAACGTATAACTTGATACATAATGTAAAATGTACAAGTTACTTGTAATCATACTTTGTCTCAACAAACATTCAACACCTCTCAACGTCTCGAGTCATCGTATGCTACAACACAGGTTCGTACATGTTTGTTATGTAGCATTATGATCAAACCCCTTGACCAACCACTTAGAATGACTAAAATACTTTTTGGGTCTTTAAGTATTTTAGGTGTCAAAGTGCACTTTAGGTGTCAAATAAAATAAGTGCCACATTAGGGGTCTAAATAATATTAGTAAGGTTACAATATATAAAAATGTGTCTTATAACAACATAAGTACATTAAACATTTTTAGTAACTTACTAAGTATTATATAGCTAACTAATATATTTTTCATATACAAGTAACTTACCTTTTTAAGTTAGTATATACATTTGTCTAAATGAATTATTCATAAAATGGAAAATATCTTTGTCATAGATCATGTAAGATGTGTCATAGATTGTAGTTGACTTGGAAACATCTTGATTAGACTAGACATAAATATAGAAAGATATTTGAAAATTATCTTCTTGTCAAAGATCATGTAAATGTGTCATAGATCTTGTAAGAGATGTTCTTGATTTGACATAGTAGTGTGTTGACTTAGATAATCTTGAAATGGTTTTATCAAGTTTCGGCAAGTAAACCATAAACTCCATATTTTATAGGCAAACCTTACAAAGGGGTTTTTCCAAACCATGTTCCAAAAATAACAAAGATAAAACCATGTTCCCAAAACCATGTTTCAAGATTATCAAGTCAACACACTATATGTCAAATCAAGAACATCTCCTTACAAGATCTATGACACATTTTACATGATCTTTGACCAAGATAATTTTCAATATCTTTCTATATTCTATGTCTAGTCTATCAAGATGTTTCCAAGTCAACTACAATCTATGACAACATCTTACATGATCTATGACAAAGATATTTTCCATTTATGGAATAATTCATTTAGACAAATGTATTACTAACTTAAAAAGGTAAGTTACTTGTATATAAAAATATATTTAGTTAGCTATATAATTTAGTAAGTTACTAAAAAAGTTTAATGTACTTATGTTGTTATAAA
>LBNU01017420.1:3847-31028 GCA_014162995.1 Artemisia annua
ACCAATCAACCAGCTAGATTAAACATATTCATGTCTAACTAAAAAACTTTTGCTCCAACATCTTGTACTTACGGAATGTAAACCTCATGTGGGTAGCATAGTAGGGACTTGGGATTTTCTTCAGTGTAGATTCAATCATCCGCACACATAATTCCCTTATTTACAAAGAAAAAAACTTTACGTAAAATAGTAATTTATTTCTTAATATGACTGGACTCTCCCTTAGCATGCCAATATGATTCACTATGACCATGTGCGTTGAGGATAGGCTTCAAGGGGGTGGGTGCCTTATTTGGCACCGGTTTAACACGTACACCACTACGCCATTTCATTTACCACATGTGAACAATTTTTTTAGTGATTTTATATGTGTGAGTGTGTTGCAAAGTATGTTTGCATTTAGGTGTTTTATGTTTATGTCATGATTTTTGTGTTAAACACTATAGGGGTGTGTTTGGTAGAGAGAAATGAAGGTAGAGAAATGGAAATGGCTTTAATTCTCGTGTTTGGTAAGCCAAAGAAATGGAAAAGCGGAGATTTCTATTTTCTCGAGAAATAAATTTACACTAGAACCATTTCCAATACTTTTGGGATGGAAATAATGCATAAGATGGAGAATTAGAATTTGAAGCAATGGTATAAAAAGGAGTGGTCACGTGACTTTCACATTCACAAAAGAAAATTCAAACATCTTCTACACCTAACCCTCTTTCCACTTTAGATCTGAAAGTGGATCTTCATTTTTGTCTTTTTTGGTGACCGCTCATGTATTTATAATTAGCAAATGATGAATTTGCGTTTAGCCACCATGATATCTTGCACTCGGCTCAAAGATTGCATTGCTCTTATCACAATCTCTTGTTGACTAAATACCTTCTTGTTGTCATACTTAATCATCAATGTATTGTCAAGGTTCTTGGGTTTTGCAAGATCTATATTCATTGTTAAAGATTGGAACTCAAATTCATTGTTACTTTTTTTTTTCATTGTAAAGATTGGAACTCAAATACGCAGATCATTCATTATATGTGTTGTTTTTCCAATTATTTTTTCTAAAAAGAAATTTATGACAATAAAAAATTAATTTATTGCTTATTTCTCAGGTCAAATCTATGTAGTTACTAAACAATAGAATTCATCAAAATTCTCTACTGATTTCTATTCTCTGCTTCATTTATAATCTTTGAAATTCTCTCTACCAAACGTGCCCTAGGTGTTTAGTGGTGACTGGTGAGAGTGAAAGCTAATGTAAGGATGAATTTAGTGAACAACTACTACTAGTCTAAAATCATCCATGCCTTCTACATAATTTCTTTGAGACAACTTAAAAAGTTAAATTCTAAATGGGCTAGCACCAAACCCAAAATTACCAATCAAACACAGCCCATCTTTGAGACTCTAAAACACAGCCCACAAAATTACCATATCCCTCAACCCGACCCGGTTTCCATCAAGACATGTGAAGCATAACCAATCAATATATTTTCGTCAGTCCTGATCACAAACGATCTTTCCAAATCTAAAAAGAAAAGATGTCAGNATGGGCTAGCACCAAACCCAAAATTACCAATCAAACACAGCCCATCTTTGAGACTCTAAAACACAGCCCACAAAATTACCATATCCCTCAACCCGACCCGGTTTCCATCAAGACATGTGAAGCATAACCAATCAATATATTTTCGTCAGTCCTGATCACAAACGATCTTTCCAAATCTAAAAAGAAAAGATGTCAGGGACAGCAATCGTGATCGGAGCATCAAGTTCATGGGCACGGGCCTTAGTTCACATCTCTCCTTACACTTTCTCCGCCATCGGTATCGCTCTCTCCATCGGTGTCTCTGTTCTCGGCGCTGCTTGGTTCGTTAGTTTTTTTTTATAAAAAATATCACTTTCATTTTATATAATATATAATTTTTTTTATAAAAAAATGTTAATTGATTTGGTTTTTGTTACCGCAGGGGGATTTATATAACTGGAAGTAGTTTAATTGGTGCTGCTATTAAAGCCCCTAGGATCACTTCCAAGAATCTCATCAGGTTTTTATTATTATTTTTGCTTATTAATAGTAGCACTTTAAGATCATGTAGTGTTTGATTTGCTTATTGGAAACTGCTTATTTTGCGTAGAAGCAGTTTGTATGGTTTTTTACTTTTGTTTATGTTTAGTTTGCAACTTTGCACAAATCTATATTGTAATAGACTAATAGAGTTAGAGAGCAACCACCACTAAGGGTTTGGAACTGTGAGCCAAAGACTCGCCCTAACCAGGAATAGCGGAAACCTCGTTCGTTCTATAGTACTAGAGAGCATTGAGGTAGGTTGGGATTAATCATATAAAGCGTTTTATGAAATGTTGATAAGTGCTATTGAATGGAAGATTGCTTCGTAACTGATACATTTTACGTGCATTATGATTCCAATTTAAAATTTTATTGTTGACGGATTCATATGTGAATACGCCATTGCTTAGCCAACAATGGTAGAGCTAGGAAATTTATGAAATAGAGACATGGGAGAAAACTATGTTTTGTTTTTATGCTTTGGTACTAAAATTTATGAATTTATATCAATTATTTACACCTTTTAGGTACCATGTACATCAATGTTTGCCTAGATTACTTATTCTTTTGGCCTATTATGATCCTCTGGACTTGTTTTGATGCTCATTAGTCCATCATAAGTGCTCTCTTTCCTAGATTATTAAGTATGGTATCTTTTTCATGACATCATTGTATGTTGTATTTTTATGTACAATTGTACAGGCTTGCAAACCTTGTGTCTTACACAATTATTGCACATATCTCATGTTCTTGACCACATAAATTCGTTCAACAGAAGTCATATAGTTTAAAATGTAGCGGGATCAATAAGAGGAGTCACTTCGACGAAGCTTCAAAAATTAATTTATTATTAATATGTTTTTTGTAAAGATAAAATTTAAGTTAATAGCTTTCGTTGTGAAATTGACATTTAAGTTATACATGAAATAAGGGACGTTTCATTTGAAACATCTTTGCTTCATTCATATATTTTGCAACAAAAGCTATACACTTAAATGTTTGTCTTTACAAATACATTGAAAATAGGGAAAAACACACATTTGGACCATATACACCCATCCACATCGGAAACCAGCGTCTTTGAATGAGTGTATCTGGTTTGGACCTTAAATCATAAACCATTTGAGATTCATGTATAAGTTTTTTTTGAGATTTAGACTAGTTTTTCGTAGTGAAAGATCCAAACTAGAGAATCACGCAACCTTTATTTGTAGGCTCAATGGATTATATAGCTAGAGATTCATTTTGGATTCGAAATTCATGTTTTTTCTAGAAATAAAAACCATAGCTTTTTTACACACACACAAATTAAAATATATATATATATATATATATATATATATATATATATATATATATATATATATATATATATATATATATATATATACATACACTATAGTAATTTTGTAATGTAACCTAATCTAGCAACATTCACAACAAAAGTGTGAAAATCTTTAAAAATCTCGAAACTCCAATTCATAATACGAGATATTTATTCAAGTATTTTTTAGAATCATTTAAGTTGGCCTAAAATCTTAAAAAAGCGCATATAAATGGAAATTTGGCTCTAGTCTCAAGATGTTTCTATGGGTCTGTAATGGTTCACTATCTTGGGTCCAAACCCAAATATAGGTATTCAGAGAGTCCTGATTGTGAAATGGTTGGGTATATGGGGTCCGGTTATGTAACTTTCCCATAAAAATAATATATAAATACTTGAGAGCTTGGGCGAGCGATTCCTATGTTTGGTTCGTGTCATCATAAATTATGTCATTTCCATTGAAGAACCCTATTTAATCGAGAACAGCATATATATGCAATGAATACGTAAGCCACAAAGTTTGCGAGCTCATGGGCTTGTACATGAATATACCACATACAATGATGACGTGAAAAATGTATCCTAGTGTGAAATAAATCTCAATGCTAATATGACCCCTTAAAGGCTTATGCTGACCATGAATATATGCATATGTTAACGTGAACATGCTTGGTCATGGCTGCCACCTCATTTTCCTTCAAGTTTAGGAGCTTCTCAAGCATATATTTTTGGTCGGTACTTACTTAACTCTTTATAGGGGCTTTTATACGGTATAGTCCTAGGGATTCTGTTGAATAAATGTTCCTGTAACTTTTGCCACCAGCATACGTTTTGATAATCATAAGGGGAATATTCTTTTTCTCTCTATATTTACTTGAAAGGTCCCATGACAAATGATTTTCGTTACAAATATGTCCATTTCTCCTAGTTGACAAAGCCACATGCCCACATATTACATGTTCTTTGTTTATCTTTCCAATAACGCAGTTACAAGGTGGCTAATGTCAAGCTCCTGGTTACTAGGATCGAAATGCCATTAGGGTCCATTTGAAAGTATAGAACTCGAATTAAATGATAATTGTGATTTATTACCTATAATTTATCGGGAAAGTTGCCTTAAAAGGTAACTAAATATCCCAAGTTTGCTTACGTGGGGTATGAATAAATTTCTTGCGTGATAATTCAAAATTGTGTTGCTCTGGTGCGCTAATTGAAAGATCAAATCTATAAACTTCAAGTCATATTTTTTAGTATGATCGCCAAACTCCTTTTTTGTGATTCAATTTATAATCGTACTTGATTTTGCCATATTTCACCTTTTAGTAACTGTAACTCTTTGGGTCATCCACACTTTATTATGCAACTTATTACATTTCCAGATATGAATGTGGTATTATGTTCCTTTCACATTTGTTTAACCACTACTCCACACTATACATTTCAGTGTAATTTTCTGCGAGGCTGTTGCTATTTATGGAGTTATTGTGGCTATCATTCTCCAAACAAAGCTCGAGGCTGTCCCGTCATCACAGATATATGCACCAGAATCCATGAGAGCAGGATATGCCATCTTTGCATCTGGTATAATTGTGGGCTTTGCGAACCTTGTTTGTGGGTATGTACCTTTTACTTATCTACCTTTATATTGAGCTACGATACTACATAATCTACATGTTTATCTCAGTTATCTTTGCTGAACATGTACTTCTATATAGTACTTTACTCCAAATCAATATGATGTTTGAAAAGTTTAAGATATATAACAGTATATAGCACTATACTAGTATACTCTCAAAACCTGAAACATTCATCTAAAAGTAGACGTGGCAAGATACAGGGTAACATGTCAAAAAGTCCTATCAGGTTGGATTGATGTGCTAACACTTTCTTAAAATCTTTTATAAATATTTAGCTCGTTATTCATGATTACAACAACAATATTGATGCAATAATAGCTTAAATCGTTGAATACAACGAATTCAGAGGTTGTTTGCATTTACAGTTGACTTTGGCGGCTTTTAACCTGATCCGTTTTACCCCCCATTTTTTTTATTTTTTTATTTTTATTATTATTATTATTTTTTTTAATATGAGCCGTTTGAGATAAAACATAATCCAATTAACACAGTTCATTCACAAGTAAACGGGTTGAAATTGCCACTTTTACCGTAAGACATCATGTCGGTGACTGTTGCCCCATTTTTCAGTGTTTAAGAGTCAATCTTAGTTATTAAGTTGTTTCTGATATACAACTGTGAAATAACGGTTCCTTTATTTAAATTTCTGGTTCACAGTCTATGTGTTGGAATCATTGGAAGCAGTTGTGCTTTATCAGACGCCCAAAACTCGACGCTTTTTGTAAAGATCCTCGTAATAGAAATCTTTGGAAGTGCACTTGGGCTGTTTGGAGTTATCGTGGGGATCATAATGTCTGCTCAAGCAACATGGCCTACTAAGGCGTGAGATCTTGTATGAAGAATCCTTCATTATTTTTGTTTCTGCTGCTTATATGTCTCCCATGTTGTTTTGTTATGTTATTTTTTGTTTAAATTTAAAACACTTTTGTGAACCATATGTAGCTATAAGGTTTTCAGATTTATGACAAATAATGTTTATGTAGTTTGTTGTATCATTTGATTTTTGTATGCTGGAATAAGATAAAGAATGGAATGGTATCGTTCCTTTGGATGAACAAAAACCGTTTGGTTTCCCTGGTAATTCCATGCTCATCAATTTTCATAAGCATACTGAAAAGTGACGCTTCCTATTGCTACAAAAAATCATAAAAATAGCTGAACTATGTGTTTGTTTGTTTGATGTGTTTCGCCTTTAAAGACTGAGAAAAGATTTATTAGTCAATTGTTGTTTTGATAACAACTAAAGTTCAACTCAGTTAGCTCGATGTGTTGGTCGGACAAAAGGACTCCCCTCCTCACATTCACAAGGCACAAACTCGTTGGGGGATTTCTTCAGGGTTTGGGCACTAAATTTGATCAAACCGGTTTAAAGAAAATTACCGTATTTGACCTACATCAAATAAAAAACTTACACATACTATAACCAATTCCACTCATATATTTTACAACACATTGTAAACTTTACCCCAAAATAAGCTGATGCACACAACAAAATACATACTATGGTAATGTAAAACGCAGGGGTGAACATCTTGAATTTTAAAAATCAAATCACATCCGCAAAATGCATTTTTTTCTATTTTCAAGAACCGCACCGTCGTTTTTTTTTTGGTGGATTTGTTTTTGCGGTGTGGGTTTTGCGGTTTTTTACGGTTTACAGTTTGCGGTGCGGTTCCTGCTCACCCCTAGTAGAAAGGGTTAACCGACCCACCAACTAGTCTCACAATCAACATAATAGAGTTAAATCACGTATAACGCCATACCATGTCTCCATTCATCATCTTGAGGTAAAAGTATAATTGTCTACATTCCTACATCCATCGCGGAGATTGTGTATTGTTGTAGTATAATGTGATTAAATTGATAAATTAGAAGGACTAATTTACAAATAAGAAAAAGTTGGAAAAGAGGGCATCCATCCGAATATTCCGGAACCTGAAGGGACCAAAAGAGACAAAAGACAAAAGATAAGGGATGACCATCAAAAAAGACCAATCAATGAATCGGAGCTATAAGATGGATTGTTCTCGTCAACGGCAGCTTTGCGCCTAGCCCTGTGTCCGTCGTCGTCTGTTATGTTTAATAATAATTATAATAATATCTATCTATCTATTTTTTTTTTTTATAAATTTTAATTAAATAAACAATCTGTTGTTATCATTGTGTGAACCATATGTAGCTATAAGGTTTTCAGATTTATGACAAATAATGTTTATGTAGTTTGTTGTATCGTTTGATTTTTGTATGCTGGAATAAGATAAAGAATGGAATGGTATCATTCCTTTGGATGAACAAAAACCGTTTGGTTTCACTGGTAATTCCATGCTCATTAATTTTCATAAGCATACTGAAAAATGACGCTTCCCATTGCTACAAAAAATCATAAAAATAGCTGAACTATGTGTTTGTTTGTTTGATGTGTTTCCGCCTTTAAAGACTGAGAAAATATTTATTAGTCCATTGTTGTTTTGATAACAACTAAAGTTTAACTTAGTTAGCTCGATGTGTTGGTCGGACAAAAGGACCCTCCCTCATGTTCACAACGCACAAAATTGCAGGGGGATTTCTTCGTGATTCGGGTACTAAATTTGATCAAACCGGTTTAAAGAAAATCATCTATAAAAACTCACACATACTATAACCCATTCCACTCATATATTTTTACAACACATTGTAAACTTTACCCCAAAATAAGCTGATGTACACAACAAAATACATATATGGTAATGTAAAATGCAGGGGTGAGCATGTTGCGGTTTTTAAAAATCAAATCACATCCGCAAAATGCGTTTTTTCTATTTTCAAGAACCGCACCGTCGTTTTTTTGTTTTGTTTTTGTTTTTGTTTTTTTTTTTTTTTTTTTTTGGATTTGTTTTTGCGGTTTTTTTACGGTTTACAGTTTGCGGTGCGGTTCCTGCTCACCCCTAGTGAAAAGGGTTAACCGACTCACCAAGTAGTCTTACAACCAACATAAGAGAGTCAAATTACATATATAATGCCATACCATGTCTCCATTCATATTCAGTAAAAGTAAGATTGTCTACATTTCTACCTCCACATATCCGCCTTCGCGGAGATTGGTATTATTGTAGTATAACGTGGTTAAATTGATAATTTAGGAGGACTAGTTTACAAATAAGAAAAAGTTGGAAAAGAGGGCATCCATCCGAATATTCGGGAACCTGAAGGGACCAAAAGAGACAAAAGACAAAACACAAGGGATGACCATCAAAAAAGACCAATCAATGAATGGGAGCTATAAGATGGATTGTTAACGTCAACGGCAGCTTTGCGCCTAGCCCTGTGTCCGTCGTCGTCTGTTATGTTTAATAATAATAATAATAATATCTATCTATCTATCTATTTTTTTTTATAAAATTTTAGTTAAATAATAAACAATCTGTTGTTATCATTGGGGTTAGGAGGTGTTGATTCATCGAAAATTAGGGTTTCACACCTGTGTTATTTGCCGCCATTATTTTACATACATATATCTAATATTTTCGTTATAATAAGGAATCAGCAATTGTGCGCGTGTTTTTTTTTTGGGGATCAATTGTTTGGATTTATAAAAATTAGGGTTTGTTTGTGATTTTGATTGATAAAAATGGATAAGAAGAAGATGAGTGTGCCTTTGGTGTGTCATGGTCATTCAAGGCCAGTTGTTGATTTGCATTACAGTCCTCTTGTTCCTGATGGCTTTTTTCTCATTAGTGCCAGCAAAGGTGCGTCCGCCCGTCCTTTTTCGGCTTTATTGTGTTAGATCATATTTCTTATAGTTTATGATTTGATCTGAATGTTATGTATAGATATTTTTTTGTGCAATTGTATTAGTATATGTTAAGTGGTAACAGAAAGGGGAAAGCGTGCGTGTGTTGCAGTTTGGGGAGGGCGAGTCTTTGACTCAGATGTACATGGCCTAGCCGGGGTATCCCCGTGCCCATTTCCGCCCCTTTCCCCTCGGCCAACCCCAAATATTTACCTAGTGAGTTTTGAACCCTAGACATCTTGTGAGGAACCGTACCACTAGGTTGTGGTTGGTCAGTTTTAGTTTGTATATTGCATGAAATTCAAAGTATTATACTGGTTTATATAGATTGGTAAATAGTTGAACTAATGTATGTTGCATTTTGATGCGTTAAAATATGTGCTGTAAGAAAATATCAAAGTTTGTTTCCTGTTGGTGCAATTACTGTGCATACAAATATGAAATTGCACGAATATATAAGAATGATTAGTAAGATGCATAGAACAAGAAAATGGCGAATGTATGTTGCATTTTGATGCAATTAACCTAGTACAGAATGTGTATTCATATGACGTAACAGATACTAAATGCGTATTGGTTGTTAGGAAGATATATAGTATTGTCATAATAAGAATGGTTGAATTTTATAAGAATGTGTTATTTTATTCGTTACGTGGATGTACTTGAGTTGGTTACTTACGCTGGAAAATATGTTATACAGATTCCACTCCTATGCTTAGAAATGGCGAAACTGGAGACTGGATAGGAACCTTTGAGGGGCATAAAGGTGCAGTGTGGAGTTGCTGCTTAGATACTAATGCTCTGCGTGCTGCATCAGCTTCTGCTGATTTTTCAGCGTATGTCGTGAAGTTCTTTTTTCGTCATTCGTTCTTATCATGGGATATTTTTGCTTTTTATGTCCTGAGGTTTCCTTTTCTTGTATTTTGTTGAATACATGAATGTTCTGATGACTATTTTATTTGCAGAAAATTGTGGGATGCGTTAACTGGCGATGTTCTGCACTCGTTTGACCACAAACATATCGTTCGAGCATGTTCCTTCTCTGAGGTCGGTTCATCTTTCTCGTTATTTCTGAGTATGTCTTTCGTTAAATTACTGCTATGTTATAAAGCGAAGTTACTATGCAAATTAATATGCCAAATAAGAAAGCGCAAATGTTGAATATATATATTTTTTGTGCAATTGTATTAGTATAATGTTAAGTGGTAACAGAAAGGGGAAAGCGTGCGTGTGTTGCAGTTTGGGGAGGGCGAGTCTTTGACTCAGATGTACATGGCCTAACCGCGGTATCCCCGATGGCCATTTCCGCCCCTTTCCCCTCGGCCAACCCCAAATATTTACCTAGTGAGTTTTGAACCCTAGATATCTTGTGAGGAACCGTACCACTAGGTTGTGGTTGGTCAGTTTTAGTTTATAGATTGCTTGAAATTCAAAGTATTATACTGGTTTATATAGATTGGTAAAACGTGAACTAATATTTATACACTAGGAAATAGTTGAACTAATGTATGTTGCATTTTGATGCGTTAAAATATGTGCTGTAAGAAGATATCAAAGTTTGTTTCGTTTTGGTGCAATTACTGTGCATACAAATATGAAATTGCACGAATATGTAAGAATGATTAGTAAGATGCATAGAACAAGAAAATGGCGAATGTATGTTGCATTTTGGTGCAATTAACCTAGTACAGAATGTGTATTCATATGCCGTAACAGATACTAAATGCGTATTGGTTGTTAGGATGATATATAGTATTATCATAATAAGAATGGTTGAATTTTATAAGAATGTGTTATTTTATTCGTTACGTGGATGTACTTGAGTCGGATACTTACGCTGGAAAATTTGTTATACAGATTCCACTCCTATGCTTAGAAATGGTGAAACTGGAGACTGGATAGGAACCTTTGAGGGGCATAAAGGTGCAGTCTGGAGTTGCTGCTTAGATACTAATGCTCTGCGTGCTGCATCAGCTTCTGCTGATTTTTCAGCGTATGTCGTGAAGTTCTTTTTGCGTCATTCGTTCTTATCATGGGATATTTTTGCTTTTTATGTCCTGAGGTTTCCTTTTCTTGTATTTTGTTGAATACATGAATGTTCTAATGACTATTTTATTTGCAGAAAATTGTGGGATGCGTTAACTGGCGATGTTCTGCACTCGTTTGACCACAAACATATCGTTCGAGCATGTTCCTTCTCTGAGGTCGGTTCATCTTTCTCGTTATTTCTGAGTCTGTCTTTCGTTAAATTACTGCTATGTTATAAAGCAAAGTTACTATGCAAATTAATATGCCAAATAAGAAAGCGAACCTTAGTTGCAATGGGATGTACCGATGTACATAACATATACAATGTTTAGCATTATGAGAAATTCCGTATAGGTGCTTGTTTTTTCTAGTAGTTTTCACGGTTAAGTTAGCGTTGGAAGTTTGAGAAACTTCGAACAGAACCTTAAATGTAATTGGGCTGACCTTAGGAAGCTAAGCTTGACATTTTTTATTGTTAGTCTTTAGTTCGCTTAGCTCGACCCTTTGCACAAATAAAAAAAACTTTTTGCATAATTATTGCTTTTCCATTACAAATTTAAAATATTCACTGATGATCTCAGTCATCTGTACATATGACTTTCGTACTTGAACATATAAAAAGAGCATAGAAGGAATTTTGTGTATGATTGATTGATTAAGCGATGGCTAGTGCATACAGAAATACTTAGGTGTCAATGTGTCATTTGTTTTTTTTTTGGAAGAGCACTTTTTCCCTCTTTTCACTTTTGTCTGCGGGCGCGCAGAGGTTTTTGTTTTTTTTTTTGCAGACATAAGTTCTTCTTTTCACTTCTTACCTCTCAAAAAATTAGGCATAAACTTTCACTTCTTCAACACAAACCCTATCTATTTATCTTTCATTCTTTTCTTTCAAAAGCACAAAAAACAAACGGTTTCTTCCTTGCAGATGAAGACTTTAGATGTACCTATTTATCTGCAGATAAAGACATAAAACCTCTGAAAAAACAATGAAGACTTTAGATGTACCTCTTTATCTGCATACATGGTTTGCAGATAAAGACATAAAACCTCTGAAAAAACAAACGACACCTTAGTGAGCATCTCTGTTTGAGTAATCACTTTTTTATGTACTACCGAAGCTAAATTGAACCACATAATGCGTACTGCTTATTCTAAATGAACCGCATTGCGCGGCTAATCTTTCTTTCAGTTTGGATTATTTTTGCCCTAAATTTGTCAACACTGTGAAAACCTGTGATTTTAACTCGTTACAAGGATTTCATATCAAATTGGTTGCAGTTGGTATTTTCTCGTTTTATACTTATTGAATAGGGCTTATGCATATAATAATACGAGAATCAGATTCACCTATGGATGAACTTATAGTATATTATATTTGTCGTTCATGGTTAATGAATGGATTTAAATTTGTATAATTATACAGGATACACGTTTTCTGCTGACTGGTGGTTTTGAAAAGTTGATTCGCATATTTGATCTAAATCGACCGGAGGCACCTCCTATAGAAATTGAACATTCTCCAGGTTCTGTCAGAACTATTGCGTACCTCCACAGTGACCAAACAATCCTAAGTTCCTGCTCTGATTCTGGAGGTGTAAGGTATGTGATTACCAAACTTTCTCATAGTATCGTTAAAATCATTTGTTTCTTGAAATTGTAATAAAAAGTTACATATTTAATGCTATCCTAACTATATTGGCAGACTATGGGATGTGAGAAGTGGAAAGATTGCCCATACTCTTGAAACAAAATCACCTGTGACCAGTGCTGAAGTCAGTAAGGATGGTCGTTATATAACCACTGCGGATGGATCTTCCGTCAAGTTCTGGGATGCAAACCAGTATGTTTTCAACCCAAATCATCATCATGGGCATGACTGTTGCATCATTATTTATTTTGCTTATAATTCAAACTACAATTTTATTTCTGTTTTGTAGTTTTGGATTGGTGAAAAGTTATGAGATGCCTTGCAATGTGGAATCAGCCTCATTGGAACCAAAACTTGGTGATAAGTTTATTGCTGGAGGAGAAGACATGTGGATTCGCCTGTTTGATTTCAACACTGGTGAAGAAATCGGTACGCATTTTGTAACTTGTTCTTTAACATAATAATGGGAGAAAATGGGTGGGGTAAGAAAGGGTAATTATTTGGTGCGGGGCAGGTTGACCTGAAACACTTTTTTGTCTGGACTCTTGAATCTATTTCTAAATAATTACTGTGTCAAATATGATTTCGAAATTATAAAATTTTAATCATAAGGTAGTAGTTTTTCTTAATAAAAAGACTTTGTGAACTAAGAATACAAGACTTTGTGCATGTCTGATTCCTTTCATTCAGCTGCTTTTCTTATATACGCTATGACGTTACAATGCTATACAAGAGATTTTATGCATTACAGTTGATTTCTGCCCGTTTTACCCTCATCTCATTTTGCTGCTTCTGTTATATACAATGCTTTACCCTTTGAAGGACTTGTTGCGTGTCCACTCAGTTACATATTACTGCTTCTACCAAATATGCATTGCTGTCAGTCACACACGGATCCAAAGATTTCCAATCAAAATATACATTCTCAGAAACAATTTGTATAAGATGCATTAGAATTACAAATTCAGAATCTTCATATTTTATGTTTTGTACATCTGTTTCAAATCTAGGTCAGTCCCTGTGTGTGTACGGGATTATATATGGGTAAAGATAGGCATGTTGGGTAAACTTGAGCACGTTCATGTTATTAGAAAACAATACTACATAAAATATACCTTTTTTTCCATTAAGCGATATATGAAAGTTTTTATTGGATGTGTTTCCGTTTTTTAGTTAAACATTAGGATAAAACAAAATTAAAATCGGCTCATTTATGTGTGAATGTTGTTGCAGGGTGCAACAAGGGTCACCATGGTCCAGTTCATTGTGTGAGGTTCTCACCTGGTGGTGAATCATATGCATCTGGGTCTGAGGACGGTACCATAAGAATATGGCAGACAGTACCTTCAAATCCAAAGGAGAAAGAAGGCCCTGTTCCAAACGGGCCAAGCAAAGAGGTGAAGCCCATAACAGCTGAAGAGATCGGCACAAAGTTGGAGGATTTGAAAGTTGGAAGGGAATAGAGGTCGATAACTAGAAAACAATACATATATGTCTGGTTCTACTTTTTGTGTAACTCTTATGTTGTCACTTTAACTTTTGAATAAATAGACACTACTTTTGGATTTTGCCTTTGCTTGTTTGAATTATTGTGGTATGCTGAACAATACGTTTCTAGTAAACATATATGGTAATATTGGGGTTTAGATGTCGTAATCAGTATGTAGTTTGTACATAAGATACATGCTACTTGGACAAACTTTTCTAACAAATATCTCATGTCTGCGTAGTTTTTTCGTTGCAATTTTTCATTGAAGAGTTTGTCAAAAACTTTAAGCAGTTGGTGTATCAGACAACTTAGATAAGGATTGCGATAGTCATCGTAATTGTATTCTGTAAGTGTTAATCGCTTTTTTCTAATCATGTTTGCTGAGAGTCCTGACTGTAAGTTATCAGGTTTGTTTTGTTTTGTTTTTGTCGACTTAAATTGTGTTAAGTCTTTTTTGTTATTGCTTCTGAAAATTTAAAACAAGTGTCAGACACAAGGGAACTCTTCACAAATGAAATGTATAGTTTTTGGCAGTATACGTGTGTTAACTAGATTAGTTTTTGGGTTTAGTAGCTTGTTTAGTAGAAATAAGCCAATTGCTGTGTTTGGATATGCTTAGGCTTATGAGCAGGGCCGGAGCCAGAAGGTTATGATCGAGGGGCAAAATTTGATAATTTTAAAAACTACACTACAAATCGATTCATTATAGGGTAAATTACAAAAATAATCGGATATTTTAAAAATTTTACACTGCACTTTTTTCACGAGGGGTGCACGTGCCCACCCGGCCCCCCTCCTGTCTTTGCCTTTTAAAAATTTTACACTGCACTTTTTTCACGAGGGGTGCACGTGCCCACCCGGCCCCCCTCCTGTCTTTGCCTTTGCCTCTGCTTATGAGCTTATTGTTTTACGGCACTTTTCTTGTGGCTTACTTGGAAGATTTTACCATATTTAGAAACGTCTTCTTTTGTCATTTTACCAACTTAAGTTAATCCAAACACCTTAGCTTATATGATAAGCTAATTTTAACATATAACAAAAGCTTATGAGCTTCCTGATCATAAGCGTTTACACTAAAGATGGGGAAGAAATTTACTTCAAAGTTCAGAATTGTGACATCATCAGTCCGCTAAACCAAAACCAAATTCCAAATAAACAATTGGATTCTAGAAAATGTTTCTGTTGTTAGTCAAGTGTCGAATTAGTTTTCTTTAATTTGAAGATAAGACATATAATCCAAAACTCCTGGAGCCACTAAAAATACTAAATTGATACTCATTGGTCAGGTTTGATTTAGTAGGTGCAAAATACACGAGTCATGCATGTTCTAGTTCATTTCTGATGTCATAAACTATATATAATACTCGACCTTCCTAACAAATAACATATTTTATATAATAAGACTAAAGTGAACCTTAATATTATAATTGATGGTATCAAATTTTAAAAGTTTAGTACATATAATCGAGTAAATCCATTTCGAATTAACTTACGGTAGAACGCATTTTATACAAGTAACAAAGCTTCTACTCCGTATAACTTTCATGTGATTGTGTCATTTGAAATTAACAGTGCATTTAGACACAATTACACATGCACAACCGGAGGGTTTTTTTTTTTTTCTTTCTAGAAGCATTACTTTAGTTTCAATTTAGTAATATATTTAATCTATTTCAAATGACATTAAAGCTTTTTCTTCATGTAACAAAACTTATGGAACCATCATGTGAATCCTTCATGATATTCAATACTCAATACGCTGACCGAATAACACAACCGATCCATGAGCTGGTTCATGTTTGTGTTTCGTCAAGACAAATAATCAAATATGTATATTGTAATTTATGACATACTAGTCGATCTATCAAGAGACTATGAACTAGAAACATCATTTGTGAATGCTACAACAATAAAATTACAAAAAAATACAATTGTTTTTTTTTGTGAGACGTTTCCGTGATAAGATTTTATATAAACTTTTGACTGTCTATAAATTATATTAATTTGGATTCGTAATCTTTCTCTTTTGTTTATATGGAAAATGTTTTTATCTTATGAGAGAGTAATATATAATCAAAGAAAAACAAAATCAGGAACGTCACTGATAATGTCATGGATTAGTGATTTTGTTGCTTATGTACGTACCACATGCTATTACTCTTTAATAACCGAAAATGTAACGACATAATTATAAAAATTTGGATATTTTACAATAAACTCGATTATGCGTACAATTAATAAGCTCCTAGTAATGATTCTTCATGTATGAAACAGTACTTATAAAAACAATTTATTAAACAAATGACAGGATATCACATGCATCCTCGAGTATTTATGGCTTTTTTTACTATCTCAGGGCTTTGCATGTTGAATTTTATAAACACAACTACACAAGTGGTCCAACCTAAAGAAATGTATATGGAATCTCTTGTCTAAATGTGATTGATAAGAGATTTATTTCCGTAGAAAATGTCTCTAACAAGGTTTTACTTTTCTGCGTGTTGGGACGGGATTAAAACAAATTTGTACGACAAGAACATAAATTATAAAACTTCGATATGGATTTGATATCTTGTTTTGTAAATAATTCATATAAATAATTAATACGGAGTAGTAGCTGAAATTTACAAAGGTATAAAAGTATAAGGTTAAAAGTAAAATCTTATAGTGAATACCGAATAGTAGCAATAAATAGTATATTGTTTATAATTGATATTAAAGGAAGATTCATGATAAGTGCTATACATAAACAACATACTCAATTTCGCAAGAGCTGGAAAGGTAATATGTAGACGGTCACACTCCTACATAAGAATAAAATGATTGCTTCTCGAAAACCTCTAGAAAAATGTGTGCTTTTGTGTATACACGAATTTATATGTGATCGTGAGGCATATTTTGAGCAACATAAAACACATGCATACACATAAACGCCTAAAAGCGATCATAGAGGCATGGAAGCTTATAACGAAATATGGATCTAGGTGCATATAAAGTCCAAATTACACAAAGACAACATATAAGAAAAATAAATCAGAAGCAAATATAGCCATCAGAAGTATAATATCATAAAAGTATAAAACATACAGGAACAAGGCAAAACAACCATATAAGAAATAAGTCTATGGTGTCGTGAAGCATATCTGTTTTTATATTTTCAAGGCGATAAATCTTTAAATAAAACGTTTAATGAATAATATAAACCCCTAATTACATAACAAATTAAATAAGTATGCTTGCGCTAAAGTCAATTATGAACAAACAAGTTTATATTTGTGTTTAGCCTTACAAGAATATGTAGATTGACAAATTTGAATAAAAAACTAACGGGGTCTTAACTAGCAATTCATTAATTCATAGTTTGTATGACTTCTAATTTGTATTGTACTTCTAAAATTCTTATAAACGACTTTAACAAAAAGGGTTATAGTGTTATAAATCAATACTCTGAAACTATAGTGTTATTCAATACTTGTTTAAATTAGACAAATTACTAAGTCATATTTGAGAATATATATTAGCACTGACAAACATAAGGAAAATGAGAGGCGATGCATTATTCAAAATTCCAAAGGATAATTAGAATATATGTTTAACGACAAATCTAAGTCAAAGTTCGGTAGCTATCATTTTGTTCGTACTTATGTTTATTGATCTAGAAGTCTAGAACCATTTTTAGAACGTATATATTAATATTAGCATGCAATTTTCCTGTACATATAAAATCATTTTGTTTATAAAATGGTTGTTAAAAGAGCTAATTAATCTAGTCTCAAGCTCAATCAAAGAGTTTAGTAGTTTACATCAAATCAAACTTACATTAATTTTGTTTAATTTTTATAGTACAAACTCGTCTTATATATGTGCAGTAGAAGTGTAACTTCATCAATATTATATGTCCCAGTAACTTCGAAGTTATTGCCGGCTTCAATCTTGTTTTTGAAGTTATCGGTCAAAGTTGTTTGAATTGAGTTTATCAGTGATACTTTCACGATAAAATTACGTGGTTGTTTATCAGTGATACTTTCATGAATAAAATTGAGTTTAGTGTTTATCAGTGTTATGTTGATGTAACATTTTTTCTATGTTATGGCATCATGTGCTATGAGCCTATGATGTAGGTATATATAGGGCCGTCTTTAAGAGAGTGCAAGCGATGTTATTGCACAGGGTCATCGTTTGACGAGAGTTACAAAATTTCATGCACTTCTATTATATGCATTATTGATACATTTGTATTTTTTTTGAACGGCAATTGTGGTTACATGGCCCCTAGCTCAGAAGGCATAGCGAGCCCACACAACCAGGTTGGGTCCAGCCTAGAAGGCAATGACACCCTTCCCTTTACGCACGCGGGAGGAACCCCTATCACCCTAAACAAGACTTGAACTTGAGACCTTGCCTAAGATGGTAAAACCTCCATACCCGCTAGACCAGAGACCCTTTGGTGATACATTTATATTTTATCTATGTGTTTAAAGGCCTTTGTGGTGATGACATAGGATAACCAAAATCCATGAGGCGACACTGGGGCTTCTAAAACTAAATAAGAGAGCCAATCCAGTTTAACTAACTTGTATTCAACTCGTTCTTAGTTTTTCAAGCTAACAAATGAATAAAGAATTTTTTTTTATTTAAAATGTGATTAGGTTTACCAAAAAATGAGGTATTTGTGTGGGTCCGGTTGAAGGACATGCAAATGTAGGCAGTACGTGGACTAATTCACTATTTGTGGAAGAAACAACTTTTTCCACTTAAAAACCTTCATTTTGTTTTAAACTTTCTCATTTCTGTTTCTATTTCATCATTAAATCATCCTTATTCCATCTTCCTCAGGTTTTCCTTTCTCTTCAACTTCTATTTTTCTGTCTATTTCTGTGAAAATCTTTGTGTGCTTCTTTAGTTTAAATGCAAGCACTTTGATCATTTCCGTTTTCTAAATTCGTCGATTATTTGCTTGTTAGATGACTATAAACGTATATATAATGCCATAAAGTTTTATCTACAAAATGTGTTTTGTGTTACTGTGTATGTATGTGATTGCGTGATTGATTTTTAGTATCATTAAATCCTTAACAAGCCATATAAGTTTAATTAGTTAATTGCGTTGTATGATTGTATGCTTGTATCAATGTTAATTGAAAATCTTTATGTGATATAGAATATGTCTAAACAATAATCGTTTCAATCTCATATATACTCGCAGGATATGTTTAAACAATAAACATTATGTATAAAGAGGTTCTTCACAGATTATAAGTATCTTTGTTCATTTCGATCACGTCCAACTATAATGGATATGTATCTTTTTACTTTTACGATTATAACTCACATAAACTTAATTTTATCGTGAACATTATATTAAGTTTAACGATATCTTAAAAATTATGTTACTAATTTATCTTGAATAATTCTTGAAGCTAGCAGTGCAACGGACGGGCCTGTAGCTAGTTCACTATATACGCGTGCCTTGTAAAAGTTTTTAAGAAAAGAAATCTGGAGTCAACTTTCAAGTTTCAAGTGATCTTGGTCTGGTGCATGCATTTATTCGTTTAAAGGTTTAAGAATTTTCTAACCATATACAAGTAATAATAGTCATGCTTGATGTGAAACCACATTTAAGTATTCGACAAAAAACGACGTTTGATTTTAAAAGTCGATATAGTTCAACTCACACGTGCTCGGTTCCAGTTCAAATAACGTAACTCTATGTTTGACTATTAAACATCTCTAAAATATCACACACATGCATGGCTTTACATTGCACAAAGTTGAAAACTCGCAATAGAGATTTAATTATGTAATTTACCTCATAACTTTATTATACAAGGTTGTAAAAAAATCAATAAAGATTTAAGTAATAATTAACACGGTACTTCATTAAACTTTTTTTTTTTTTTTTTTTTTTTTTTTTTTTTTTTTTTTTTTTTAGCCGTTTGGTAGTGGCATGTGATTGCCCCCACTAAAGGTTGTTGGGTTAAGCCTTTGCTTGAGGCTTTGTGGAGATAATATTTGAGATATCGGTAATGGTGAGAAACGAATTGCATGTCTTAAAAAAAAAAAAAAAAAAAATACAAAAAAACAAAAAAACAAAAAAATCTTTCATCTTTTTAGTATGGCATATTCTAACCACAACAATTCAGCAACCAACATTACACAATCCGCCGAGATAAGGCGTGTATTTTTTATTTAATTTATTTATTTACAAAATAAAAAAAAAGTAAAAAATACAACATTTTCAATGTGAAATAAAGTTTCAAATTTTACATGCTAACCGGTCTTAAATGCTTTAAAACTTTAATAGCCTTGGCAAACATAGGCTAAGTCATGTATTTCAATATATAGCAAGACAAGCAAAAAGCTGAAACCACAAAAGCCTAACAAAAATACAAACCGATTTGTGGTCAGATTTTACATTTACCAAATAAACACTAAAACGTCCGTCAGTAAACAATGCCAATAGTAAATACAATAGATTCTACACTCAGTGGGCCCAGTGTGGTAGTAGCATAACCAAATATAGGGAGTCATGTAGAGTATCCCAGCCCATTAGCGCGGGGTTTTGCTATATAAATATATACTGACTTCACTCACTGCATTACTTTCCTTCATTAATTCACTCTTCAATTTTTCCTCAGGTTTTTCTTCTTCTTTTTTTTTAAAAAATAATTAAATAAATAAATATTTTTGTTTGTGTTACATACGCTTTAATACGAGCTTAAATTAATTGTCTTCATTGCATGTTAATTGATTGAAATATTTGTATGTATAATCGTCTAAATACATAAATGTGTTTGTACTAACACGTGATTTTAGGTCAAACTAGATGAATTGTGTAGTTTTAGAAGAATTTATACAAAAATGTGTTTGTGAATCGTTATTTTAGTTTTTTTAGGTTTATACAAAAAAAAAAATGTGTTTGTGAATCATGATTTTAGGTCAAATTAGTTAATTTACGTGTGTTATTAAGTATAGCTGATCTTATACAAAAATGTGTTTGCGGATACTTATTTTAGCATGTCGAAACGGTCAAATTGTGTGATAACTGATTGGTGAGTATACTGCATTAGTTAGCTGATTATCGAGTTTATTGTATATTAGTTGATTCTAAATACATAAATGTGTTTTTTTAGGTCAAACTAGTTGATTTAGCTGACGTTTTTTGTTTTGATTGAATATTAGTTTTAGCTTATTATCGATTGTTTGCATGTTAGGTGAATAGTTTATTACAGTAATATTTTATAATTCTGCTTGTGAATCATGTATTTACAGGTCTAAATAGTTTATTTAAGTTAAATTGTTGGCATGTTAGTAGAGTAGTTGACTGAAATAGTTTGATTCTATTTGCTTTCTTATGGATTTTAGCCGATTTAATTGATCTGCATGAATGGTTTTTGTTCTGAATGAATATATATAATATCGTTATAAGGTGTAAATGATTTCGCTTTGTACATGTTTGTTCTGAATTTATCTGTACTAAATCGAACAAAAATGTTTGAACTGCATGTTTGTCTAATGGAATATCATGATTTTATATGGTTTCATACAAAAATTGTGTTTGCGGATCATGATTTTAGGGTGAATAGTTGATATGCGTGAAATTTGCATTCTGGATGAAGTTGTAACAACTCGGATAGTTATTAATCTGATTTTACTGTTTGATTATAATTTCAGGAATGGAGCATTTTAAATCTCCATTCAGAGGAATTGCAAATGATGTTAGAGGAAGAGCTTTGTGCTATAAACAAGATTGGAAAGCCGGTATCAGCTCCGGAATTGGGTAATTTTCTTCGTTTCACTCGTTTACTTGAATGATCCAAATCTATATGCATTCATGTATCTATAACATAATGAATAATACATACATTGTGTTTGTAGGATATTGGCTCCAACTACCTACATCTTTTTCGCTTCTGCACTACCTGTCATTGCATTTGGAGAGCAACTTAACAGAGATACAGGTATGCTATTTATAAGCGAAGATTTAAGATAGTCGAGGATAGGATATAAGAAATGATTTTGGAAGTTAAATATGTGTTCTGTATGTAGATGGAAGCTTGAGCACTGTTGAAACTTTAGTTTCTACTGCAATATGTGGTATCATACACTCGATACTTGGTGGACAACCTCTTCTGATATTAGGAGTTGCGGAACCTACTGTTATAATGTACACTTACTTGTATAACTTCGCTAAAGGAAAAGATGATTTGGGGCAAAAGCTGTTCTTAGCTTGGGCCGGATGGTAATTAATTATACTGTTTTTTAGAGTATATTTTTGTATCCAAAGACCTTACTTTGAGCAAATTAGTATTTGACTATCGACATAACTTTTGCAGGGTATGTTTTTGGACAGCTCTGATGCTGTTTCTTCTGGCAATATTCAATGCCTGTGTTATTATCAATAGGTTTACGAGAATTGCAGGGGAAACTTTTGGGATGTTAATTGCTGTTCTTTTCATTCAAGAAGCCATCAAGGTAATCATCATGCTGGAGAAAGTTGTGAATATCATAGTTTGTTAATAGTGTTCCAAGTTTTGTAACTATCGGTTACGATTTTGTTGCATAGGGACTGGTCAGCGAGTTCAAAGTTCCTAAAAATGAGGACCCAAAGAGGGAGAAGTATCAATTTCAATGGCTTTACACTAATGGTCTGCTGGCGATTGTGTTCTCATTTGGTCTTCTATACACTGCATTAAAAAGCAGAAAAGCAAGATCATGGTGGTATGGAACAGGTAATTTATATGTAATTTCAGCGTTTTTTTAAACGTTTCTTAAAATTATGATCATATTATGTCTTAACTGGTGCATTGAATATAGGTAAACTAAGAAGTTTCATAGCAGACTATGGGGTTCCATTGATGGTTGTAGCGTGGACTGCACTCTCGTTCACTGTTCCAAGTAACATTCCTTCTGGAGTTCCAAGAAGGCTCTTTAGTCCACTCTTATGGGAATCTGAATCTGCATACCATTGGACCGTTATCAAAGTACACATTTTTCAAAAAAATCCCCTTCAATAGTAACGAAAATAAGAATTTATGAACATTCTGTCACCTCCTTAATTTGAATACAGGATATGGGCAAGGTTCCTCCAGCGTACATCTTTGCAGCCATCATTCCAGCTCTTATGATAGCTGGACTTTACTTCTTCGATCATAGCGTTGCTTCACAGTTGGCTCAGCAGAAAGAGTTCAATCTCAAGAACCCTTCAGCCTACCATTATGACATTCTTTTGCTCGGATTCATGGTAACCAGAATATTTTTCTCTATTAGTATGAACCTGCTAGCTATCAGAATTGAAGTTAAGTTTTTATATTGTTAATTGTCCCCGCAGACGTTGCTTTGCGGATTGTTAGGACTACCTCCTTCAAATGGTGTCTTGCCTCAATCACCCATGCACACGAAAAGCCTAGCTGTTCTTAAGAAACAAGTAAGTCCTTTAAAAAATGAAAAGATGCAGAAGTTTTCTGAGATATAACCACTTGGTTAACATGATGTGTTCTGATTAATAAATGTAATTGTCTTACCAGTTTATAAGAAAGAAGCTGGTTGAGAGTGCTAAGGAAAGCATAAAGCGGAAAGCTAGCAATTCTGAGATCTACAACAAGATGGAAACCGTGTTTATAGAAATCGACAGCTCTCCAATTGTATATCTGCTTACTATGAAGTTTAATAGATTTTGTTTAATATAAAATAATCCGATTCCGATTTTTGTAACATCATTAATTCGGTGTTCATCTGTTTCAGACAACTGCTATTGTGAAAGAACTAAAAGACTTGCAGGATGCAGTCATGAAAGTAGAAAATGGAAAAGAAAACACAAACGGGACTTTTAATCCTGATGAGCATATTGATGCCCACTTACCTGTACGAGTTAACGAGCAAAGAGTCAGCAATCTACTCCAGTCACTTCTTTTAGCAGGAACTATATGTGCCATGCCACTTATAAAGTTAATCCCAACATCCGTTCTGTGGGGGTATTTTGCTTACATGGCTATTGACAGCCTCCCCGGAAACCAGTTTTGGGAAAGGATATTGCTTCTCTTTGTCCCCGCCAGTAGGAGATACAAGTGAGTTCTTTAATCATTCCATTTGAAGGTGACACGATGGGTTGGTGGGGTAATGGGTCAAAATGGGTTTACACGACGGGTTGGATGGACAAACAAACACTTCTTTATTCCTTTTCCAAATTTCTTTATAACTGGTAAGCACATTAATTATTACTAATACAAATATACGATAATAATTTGAATCTTCGAATAAAAATGATTTATGAAGTTTTAGGGATAGCTTCACGACTCTCAACCCGTTTAACCCGTTAGAAAGGAGTACTATTATAGGTGTCAAAATTGCCCCTTGTAATTCTAATGTTCGTTCAAGTTTCTTGGTAAACTTCGTATATTCATGACTGTTTTTGTTGAAATATGGCAGGGTTCTTGAGAAAGTTCATGCTTCTTTTGTTGAGTCGGTACCATTTAGAAGCATAGTTATGTTCACAATCATCCAGATCGTTTATTTCCTGCTATGCTTTGGTGTGACTTGGATTCCAGTGGCCGGCATTCTCTTCCCTGTACCTTTCTTCCTTCTCATCAGCATACGACAACACGCTCTACCAAAGTTGTTCCAACTTCACCATTTGAGGGAACTAGATGCAGCGGAGTATGAAGAAATTGCGGGTAGCCCATCACGTGCTCCAAGCTTCAATCTCAGGGTAACACCCCACTGTATTCAATCACAATAAGCCTTGTCGTTTTGAATCATCATTAACTTGTTATGAAAACTCAGGAAATGGATAATGCTATTCGTGGGAACGATGAAGGTGATATGTCAATATGCGATGCTGAAATATTAGATGAATTGACTACAAGTAGAGGCGAGCTGAAGGTTCGGAATCTTACATTGATGCCCACTTACCTGTAAGAGTTAACGAGCAAAGGGTCAGCAATCTGCTGCAGTCGCTTCTTTTAGCAGGAACTATATGTGCCATGCCACTTATAAAGTTAATCCCAACTTCTGTTCTATGGGGCTATTTTGCTTACATGGCGATTGATAGCCTCCCCGGAAACCAGTTTTGGGAAAGGATCTTGCTTCTCTTTGTCCCCTCAGGAAGGAGATACAAGTGAGCTCTTTAATCATTTCATTTAGCGGTGACAAGATGGGTGGGTTGGGTAACGGGTCAAAATGGGTTGGCACAACGGGTTGAATTGACAAACAAACACTTGTTTGTTCATTTTCTCAATTTCTATAAAGCTGGTTTGCACATTAACTATTATAAAAACGGTACTAATATATAATAATATAGTTCTTCGAAGAAAACCATTTCCCCTATTACTAATTCATTTCTTTTAATCTTTGACCTGTGTTATAAAACACAATCCGTGTCGTACCCATTAGCAAAAACTAAATGTTTCGAAAGTCTAAACTGAGACACACTCTTTTATGGTTTATTCAAGTTTCTTGGTATACTATGTATATTCATGTTTTTTTTGTGGAAATTTCGCAGGGTTCTTGAGAAAGTTCATGCTTCTTTTGTTGAATCCGTACCATTTAGAAGCATAGTTATGTTCACAATCATCCAGATCGTTTATTTCCTGCTATGCTTTGGTGTGACTTGGATTCCAGTGGCCGGCATTCTCTTCCCTGTACCTTTCTTCCTTCTCATCAGCATACGACAACACGCTCTACCAAAGTTGTTCCAACTTCACCATTTGAGGGAACTAGATGCAGCGGAGTATGAAGAACTTGCGGGTAGTCCATCACGTGCTCCAAGCTTCAATCTCAGGGTAACACTCCACTGTCCTCAATCACAATAAGCCTTTTCGTTTTGAATCATCATTAACTTGTTATGAAAACTCAGGAAATGGATAATGCTATTCGTGGAAACGATGAAGGTGATGTGTCGATATGCGATGCTGAAATATTAGATGAATTGACTACAAGTAGAGGCGAGCTGAAGGTTCGAAATCTGAGCTTCAAAGAAGATAAACGCACACAGGTAACAATTAGTTTTTTTAATTCAGCCTTTAAACTTAATAACTTATATTTGTTAATGTACACTAGAGCTTATTGTGATGTATTTTTTGTATTTTTTACAGCAAGGTTATGTGCAGCCTGAGTGAAAGATAGAACCGAAGTATCGATACCAAAAGTAGATGCAAGTATGATGACGATATCTGTAAGGTCTTTGTTAGTTTAAATGTAGAGTCTGCATTTGGTGTGTGCACAAGTAGACCATGTGTTAGTTTCCTGTAACTGTAAATGCATCAGTGATCAGTAAAGGTGATGGAGTTGAATAGTACTAAAAGTTGGTCCAAAGGCCCAACTTAACTTCGCAAATAAATAATAGCCCAATGGGTTTTTAAGCCCAAAAGTTTGTCTTTTTGGCACTTGATTTGACCAACTGACCAAGCTGTTTGGAGTTTGGACACAATTTTAGCAAAGTGAACCTTTATCTCAAGTAAAAGTTTTCTTATTTCTAGCAATGGGTCTTGTGTGCAACCGAAATTTCGGAACTTTTTATTTGGAAGACATAAGAATACTAAATGCATGTTCGGTGACTTCGGTCAACACCGACTTTTGACATGTTAACCAGTAGTTCGAACTTTTGGTTTGGTACTATTTTAGTTCTAGAATTATTTGTACTCAATAAATTTAACATTCAGAAATACCAATAGACAAATATATACGATCAACGATAGTATTATTATGGATGTACAAAGTAGATATGAGATACTGAAATTTTGAACAAGTGTATCTCAGTATATGCCAAGTTTCTACCAATATATTATTTATTCACAATCTATTTGAAACTATATTATCTTGACATTTTCCATAACAGATGATTCCTACATTCTTATATATATTTATTCTTTTAAATATTTTGCATCCAAGATGAGATGAAAATTCAAATACATACCCTTATTTTGGTGCATACCAAAGGACAAATCCCCACCATCCATCTAATGGTGGGGACTAACCTAAGATTAAATGGGAAACATAAGTCCATGTTTTTTTCTTTCTTTCTTTTTATTTGTCTTTTTTATTATTCTTTTCTTTCTTTCTTTCTTTTTTTTTCTTTCTTTTTTCTTTTGTCTTTTATTTTTACGCTGGGATTTTTGTTCTTGTTTCTTTTTTCTTTTTTTCTTTTCTTTTTTTTGTTTCCTCTTTTTGCAAGCTTTTTTTTTTTTTTTTTTTTTTTTTTTTTTTTTTTTTTTTTTTTTTTTTTTT
>LBNU01017422.1:11241-29747 GCA_014162995.1 Artemisia annua
TTTTTTTTTTTTTTTTTTTTTTTTTTTTTTTTTTTTTTTTTTTTTTTTTTTTTTTTTTTAATAACGTATCGTAATTCATGGTTTTATAAAGGTGGTAAAATAGAACACTGATATTCCCAAAAGGGTAAGTAAAAGGGTTTGGTATCTTCCAAAGATAGGGCTCGGGTTGCTTCATAGTTCCTAAGACTCCTGCTAGGTCACAATCAGCCTATTGTATGTTTTCTAGGTCGTGACAAGGTTCATTGGTTGTATCGTTGTGTTACTTCCATCAAAAGACATCTTACAAGCGCTATGGTACGGTTATTCTTAGTCATCTAGTGATTAATCCCGGTGCATCAATAGAATGTAATGTTTTGGGGCGGTGGGGGCTGTAACATACCCCTAAAAGTTTATGTTGTAACATGACCAAAAACAAATTTCAAAAACAAGACAAGGCCAAGGAGACCATTTCAAAACCAAAACGAAACCCAAAATTTAAGAGTTCAAGAAATCCAAATTCAAACGAAGCCAAAACTAAATATAAATATTCCGATAAATCGAATGCAAAATCACGTGAACTTGATTGATACCATCAATCCCAAAACATACTAGTGTGCCAAACATGATATCGAACGAGTTAGAATAAGTAGCTCGAATTCAAAATAGTGACCGATCGGGTCTCACCTGACCCGGTGTGAACGAAATCAGATGGTGATGAACAAAAGTTCCATATACGCAGAAAAGTGTAACGATTCGAAGGGTCAATCGATTCGTGAAGTGTTGTGATGCCAGTGTATAGTGTAAATATGCAAAACTTGCCATTTTCCAAAAATAGAAAAATCATTTCGAAACATAATCCTGTTATAACTAATCCCGGATTGATGCAATATTCATTCATGAGACGTAGGTGATCAAGCCACGTCCCCACCATCCTTGGTTGATTATAGGTGATCAGTCTACTTTCAACCGAGGGTCGATGAATTTAGTTATACTCCGCTTAGTTATACTAGTACCATGTCTCTCATTTTAAAATCGTTTTGAAAACCATGACGAGTGTTCAACTCGAAATCAACTAATGCAATTACGCAAGGAAAATAGCGTAACTCAGTGATACGTGCGGTGCATCGACGTAAGTATAAAACAACACTTATAGCGAATAGTGAAAATGGGGCGAGCATCAATCAACAAGCAATAAGGCACATATCTCATCAAATATGCAATAAAGTATGGCATCAAATATATCATCAATCATATCCTCAATCATATCATCATTTATAATCACACACGAGGCATCGGCTTGGCAGGCAGGCACGTTTTGGTCATAGGAAAAATGGTTATAGTCTGGGTTTTCGAAAATTACCAGTTCTCTATAACATGTGGCTCTGATATCATCTGTAACACCCCGAAAACCGAATCAGCGGAAGCATACAATATTCCAAGTTCTCA
Organism: Artemisia annua; assembly: GCA_014162995.1. Lineage (NCBI taxonomy): Eukaryota > Viridiplantae > Streptophyta > Magnoliopsida > Asterales > Asteraceae > Artemisia > Artemisia annua. Next base: position 12,667 of record LBNU01017422.1, read on the forward strand.
AGAAAGGGGCTACAATGTTATACGCCCGAAAAATACCACTGCACTAAGCTCATGACACCAAGCGTTAACCAAACCAACACCAGTAACACTGTACTGAAAATAAGTCGACAATAACCGCGGAATTTCATATATACAAATGCCCCCTACGCTAGGTACTGCCAAATACCTAGCCAACCTCAAATATAGTACACCACAATTTGCCTATCCAGCAAAAGGAGTGGGAGGGTCAATTCCTATAGGCCTATATACTATATTCGCGCTCACTCGCAAGTGATTAATGGCTCATGATCTGAGGGACTTAATAGTGGCAAAAATCGTACTTAGTGCTTATCCAACAAAATGGCTACTGCTTCACTCACAGTACCAGCATATATAAGTTTCCAGCTCAATAAACAGTTTTCAAACCATTGTGATCATAGTAAAAACAGAGCATGTATCTCACCCCAAGTAGTTTGCAAAGCAATTAAAATAGATAAAAGTGGGGCAATGGACTCACCTGAGTACGCATCAATGCAAGATATCACAACTAGTCTCAACTAGTAAATCATAAGGGCCTCAAGAATAGTGGAGCATAACGGCATCAAGAAAGTACAAGCACATGGTCACCAAACACAATCGTCGTCAAAATATAAGCACAACAGTATTGGATCGGCACAACCTAACGAGTAATATATATCAGAAATAATATTCAAGTATAATATATATAAAGTAATGTTCGTCGAATAATTGTATATTATGAAAAGGTTTTGTTTCCAATGGCGACAAAAGAAGTAAACATTTGTAATCTCGTGTGGATGACAAGAATGATAGAAAACAAATACGTAGGCGAAAATGAACGAAAACTCAAGAAAGATGAAAGTAGACGAAAGAACTCCTCGAAGGAAGTCGTCGAAAAGAAATGAAAGACACACACAAATAAACTATAACACATTAATAACAAGTCTCGGCTTTTCCCATTTTCCCAAAATATAACGTTGAAAGAAGTATAAATGAAAAGGTTTTTAAATAATTTATAAATCTTAAACGTTTAAGTGTTACGAAAGAATTTTACAAAATTTCGGCATGGCTTGCCCGTTTATAAAATGTTTCCCGAACCAAGCGACTCTTTAAATTTAATGTCAAGTTTTATAAATAAATGCACACAATAATATATTTATTTGAACATATTATTCGCGTGAATATTAGTTGTTTAGTTTTATCGACCATTTTGTATTGTTCGGGTTCTAGGCACGTTAAGATCTTACGGGCCTAACGTACCCTACCGTCTCGTGTACCAAAAGGGTCCATAATATCCAAATAACCAATACCATAAATCCAATACGTCCAAATGTTGCCCAACAAGATAAATAATCACGATCTCAATTCAAATCCAAGTGTTGCAATCAACCCCTTAACTATATTTATTTCATTGTTTTATCGTTTTAGTTTGTTATTCCATTTATACGATTACCCAAACCGAAACCATTATCGAAACAACAACGACACATAAGCAAATAACAAAAGCAATATCGAACACTAAATAACTTAGCCGTGACTCACCATGAGTCACGACTCAACCATATGAGCCGATATTCCCAAGTTGTACAATCAAATGTAAAGTTCACGTCTCATTTATAAAGTCATTGTCAAAATTGTTTCATTCGTATAAAACCTTATTTAATAACCACTCATACACATATATATATATTTCAAAATCATTTATAAAATACCCATATATAAATAAACTTTAAAATACTTTTTATATATACTAAAATTTATAAAACATGTCATTTCATAAAAATCCTTCTAGTCATTTATATATGTATATATCATTTATATTTATAAAATTCTTTTAATAACTTATGAAAATTTAATAATCACTTTTATAAACTAGTTTAAACGAGCCACGGCTCTCGGCTCAAACCAAATCCGAATCAAACACAACACAACACAATAGCAACAACATTCAACCCAAACCACCAAATCCGAGTCCTAAGCCCCCGGCTCAAGTGACATCCAAATCCAAACACAACCAAATCTATCTAAATCCTAAACCTAGTCACCAACAACAATAATAACATCACTGATCTCACCCCGCACCACCACTCGAGGCCTCGGTGGTGGTGGTGAGTTGCTGCCGAGAACAAACAGGGCCAAACGGACCCTTCAAAACACTAGCAACAACAAAATATATACTCCCCGTCGTTACCACATCGAAACAACAATCAATAACACAATATCCTCACCGAGTCACGAGTTGACTCGGTGAGTCGAGACCGAGTCACGAGAAAAGAGCGAGTCCACACGAGTTTAGCTCAAAAACATATATGAAAACAGTTTTATTAAAAGATTTAACAACACAAACGTTTATAAAAGATTTTTATCAAATTAGGGTTTTGTAAAAAGTCTATTAAAATAAGAAAGGAGGCGCGTGAAGGTGTTTTACCGTCGGAAAAGATGAACGGGGGTGGTGGTGAAGCTTCGGTGACGGTGGCAGAAGGTGTGGTGGCGCGTGAAGGGGGCTACGGAGGGAGTCAAGAGCTCAAACGCTCCAGAAATAACGGGAACGAACTGATCTATCGATTTGGCTAAGAAGAGGTTTCGCCGGAAAATTTTCCGACGACGGTGGTGACCGGACGGCGGTGGCGGTGGCCGGAATATTTGATGAATCCGGTGGGGGTAGAGAGAGAAAGGAAAAGGTGTATTTGTGTGTGTTTTATTTTTGTGTGTAAAATGAATTAATGAAATAAATATGGGTATATATATAAAAAAGTGTAGGGTAAGTATTGAATAAATGAAAGTGCAGGGGGTTAAAGGGTAAATATCAAGGGGACCATTCTTGCCATCATAGTCAAACTTCTCGCGTAAACGGTTCGGGGCTCAAACGACATAGCAAACGGACTCGAAAAATTACGAAACTTGCGCCATTGTTCACGAAATCATTTTTCCAATAAAATCAAGCATAAACTTCAATATTTTCTTGAAAATCAAAATAATTCATATAATTTGACAAATGCAATATGGTTTGAGTTTTTCTAGGTTGTGCCAGCTCGATAAAGGAATAATGCTCACGTTAAATAAGATGTTCATAGTTTTTCAAACCCAAACAAGTTTAAAGAGGCTCAAATGTTAAGGAAAATCAAAAGTAACGGCTTTGGCTCGTAAAATAGTTTTAGGAAAAGTACCAGGTGTTACAAGTTTGCTTCCTTAGGTTATGGATTATGGGAATGGATCTAGTGAGAAGAGTTATTGAAATAAGAAGAGTGAGAAACAATTCTAGCCACTAAATTCAAATAAGAAAAGAGAAATAATTGAGATGCATCTATTTTTGTGGATGCATCTAAAATTAGTGGTTGTGGTTCCTTCTCATTCATCTCATCTTAATTATATTTCTCATTTGATCCTTACTCTATGGATTATATGTTATACGGTATGAGATAACTAGCTAGCTGCAAATTAAGTGTAGGACAATAGAGGAAACTCAATGCAAGCTTCTGTGTGTGCCTTGAAGAAGGGACAACCCCACTACAGGCAGGAGCCACCTTCATTAAAATAATCCACCAACCATGCATATCCTGAAATACTAGAAACCAAATTACTTGCACATGATGTACCACTTTCTTCCTAGCACATTCTAGAAAGCAACTTACATGACATATACTTAATTGTCATGAAAACATTAGAAGATGAAAGTTGTTTCTTCTTCATGTAAAATAAAGGCATGTGGTAGTGTGAAGATTGTTAGGAAGATTTATAGGAAAATATCGGTTCCCTTTTGCATTTTGGATAGAGAAATGTCTTGCAAGACCGATGACAAAACTTGACAAGTTTAATTAAAGAGACAAACTATAACATATTTATTTTAAGGAAGTCAATTTACATTTTCATTTAACACCCACTAAGTTCCGTCCCTAGATAAGATCATCGACCAAAGCTACACGATGACAAGACTGTCTTAAGACAAGTAGACAGCTATATCATTGGTGCTCATTTGAAAGACCATCAAACTAATTTACGGTGGATGTTACTTGCACTAAAATTGTATGATCCAATTCGACTAAGATAGGAATATAATGAACATCTCACTAGTCTTTATAGACAGAGATAAGTATACATAAAGAGAGAAGCGTGAGTGCGTGACAATTGAAAAAGCAAGATAGCAATATAATGAGCAACTCAACTTGGATCGTACTTTAGACCCTGTTGTCATACTATGCCTCAACATAATGCGCAGTACGTGTAGTTGTGAAACGTATAGTGGTATGAAGTATCAACTTATGCTCGAAAGAATCTTCAGCGATTAGCTAACTCCATATATGTTTGAACAAATTAACAAATCACATAGTAAGTTATAAGTTAGTTAATCACATAGTAACTTCAACGATGCTACCACTATCAATGCTACATGTAAGTTGAACAAATATTGAACTAAATTTTACAGGTACGTGGTATCATAATATAGAAATGAAACTATATATGGAATGATCGTGAGACACGATACGCATACACCTGGCGAAACCAGAAAATTAGGTTGTGGGAGGCAAATTTTTTTTCTTTGTTTTACCAATAGCAACAAAATGCTAGGATGGAAATAATGAATTGGCTATTGTGTTACTTAGAGATGAAGGAGTTAAAAGGTTTTAAAGTGTTGAATGTTCATCAGTTTGTGTATCGTTAGAGATGATCCTACCCGAGTTTGAAGTACCCTAGTCAATTTATTTAAATTTCATATATCAAATATCAAATAAAAACACATTAACGACCTTACAAGTTTACGTAATTACAGAAATCATGGTCAAACTATATATATAAACGGTTTATATGATATAAAAATCAATGATTTACGTAGAGCACAGAGTAGTGTTATATCCTCCAAAATTAATATGTCCACTTGGCATGCATCCTAACAATTACTCGTAATAACCTTGCATGACAGCATGTGACATGAGTACAAGACATGCATAGCACCAAATAACAATCAGGTGATACTGCATGCAAATACAAATTACACCGTAAAATGCAGCTGAATGAATGGGTATAGCTAGATATTAACATGTTACGAAGTACTCACACCACGTGCACATGCAGCTAGCTTCATTTCCCGATTGTTTGTTCACTCGCAATACTAGCTATAATATATATACTCATATATAAATACTACCCTTCATCACAAGTAAGGTCCTAATTACATAAATATGAAGCTAGCATTAGTACCTCTAGTAATCCTTTCACTCGTGGTTACCTTCTTTGTAGTCGAATCCTCTATCACATCTACAAGTATTGTACTTATATATATATATATATATATATATATATATATATATATATTTTTTTTTTTTTTTTTTTTTTTTTTTTTTTATATATATATATATATATATATATATATATATATATATATATATATATATATATATATATATATATATATATATATATATATATATATATATATAATCATTTTCATTAGCTAATGACTTCTTTATATGTTCTTTTGGTTTTTTTACAAGTCATTGATAGTGATGTGATGAATGCAGGCGAATTTGGTTGCGATAAGAAGTGTGAGCTAAGGTGTTCGAGGTCAGGAAGGAGAGACCGATGCTTGCAGTATTGCGGGATCTGTTGTGGGAAATGCAATGGATGTGTTCCTTTGGGTCCCTACGCTGATAAGGCTGATTGTCCTTGCTATCGCGACTTGAAGAGCGACAAGGGGACTCACAAGTGCCCTTAAAGTACCGAAACTATACTAGTACTTTATAATGTATACTAATAATGGAAAATGAAGTTACATATGAAAAATTAAGTGTCTTAAATTTGTAGATTTGTAACAGCCTTCTAATAAATACCTAATAACTGTTATTTTTAAAATATCGCTATAATAACAAATACATGTTATTAATCATATAGCAGAAACTAATAAATTAAATACACAAAGTTTCATACAATTTATATGAAAACAAATTGATGGTACATATGGTTTTAAAAATCAGATCGGGTCAACGGGCTCAACCGGTTTAACCATGAATCGGAGTCACCATCGGTTTGGCTAGCCAATAAAAGCCGTCCGAAAACGAACTTGAAAAGACTATCGGAACCAGTAAAAACGGATAAATCGGGCCGGACATTGATCATTTTCTTCTTTTTTTCTTGGGTTAATAAGCTCGTCAATGTTATTTTGTTGGTGTCAGACTTTGATCATAGAGTATCTGCCGCCGCAACGCGCGGTTACCTACCAGTGTTATTAAATGGATCTTTTTGGTAGGCTTAACTGTACGAGTTTGTATAACATCTATTTCTTGATCACAGTTGTTATATAATATTCAAATAAAAATTCACTAATCGCAAACTCATGTGAAACAAATTTGGGATATACGATGTCTGCACATTGCTTTGGTATTTAATTCGATCTAAAATATCGACGTTCTTCAAAATAAGCATGTTTAAGTTTAACGCTATCATGAACATGTATTGAGTCGATTCTTATACTTTGACTCCTGCAAAATCTTTTCAACATGAGTTCAATTAGCTAGTCTTAAATTAGGGGCAGAACTATAAAAAGTTCCAAGTGGTAGCGAAACTAAGAATGTATGGTCAAGTCATCAACTCGAATTCTTTTGGCTGAACCAGTGGACAATATTTAGCAGATACTCGTAACCTTACTACCTTAGCTAAAAAACTTGAAAAATTGACTAGGTTGACAAAATACAGTTGATGGTACCATTTGGTTATGAGTTGGAAATTTGGAATGCATGAATTGTGGCCATGGACCCAAAGGCTCTTTTTCCAGTGATACAGTAATTAATTGACTTTTAATCATGTATGAAGTGTAAATAGATAACACGTAACTATACGAGTATCGTACCCAACTTATTGTTTAAATCATCTAACAAAATTCGTCATACGGCCAACATTTGAAAATAAAAGACCAGGTCTGTTTTTCTAGATCAGTGGTTCATGACTCCTGAATGGATGAAAGGGATCGGAGATGGACATTTCTATGACTTGTGTCATGCAGGTTACAATATACATTGCGCAAGTTCTACAACAAACGATGTTTTAACAAAATTTGCATCACTTTTCCGTCTGATGGTATAACATTTGGAACATGTTCCATGAAGAATAGGAAAACAACATTAAGAAACACTCGAGTACAACTATCTTCACTAGTTACAACGCATTAGTCTCATGTGATCGGACCAGTTGGGACTAACAACCCAAGAATCAATGGTTAGAACCAGTAATCAACAAGCCTAACTTTCAAGTACCCTGACGACTAAACCTTAGAATTAGTCTGTTTATGCATCTTTACATTCATGTAATCAGACATGCTACAGCTTCCGACAATTACCACCATATCACTCTTAGCAATATATTACAAGCTGGTCAAATCACTTTTTATGCCAAAAAGTAGGATCAGCAAAAAATAAAATACAGAAACGTGTGATACAGATCAAATGAACAAATTCTAATAATAGACAAACACCTTTTTTTGATCGCTAAGGGCATGGCCAAAAACATATCCACCATATTTGACAAACTATAGAAAGGAAAATGTAGAACAAAAAGAACATGAAAGAAAGATGTAAGATTGTAAGGTGTCAATGAGAAAGAAAAGAAAGCATGGAAACCGAGTTGTTCTTATGAAAAACAAACTCACACTGCATTAGGCTGCAAATTAAGCACAAAGGTATGAACTTCCTTCCCAAAATTCAATGAAAAGGTTATTCATTCGGAGAAACCCTTCCATAAATGATTACTATGTCCGCTTTCTGGTTTCTATCTTCTTCTTTCATCATAAATCAAGAGAATAATATTAATATGACCTCCATATGCATTATTTGCAACATTAGATATACACTGTATACAAATCTACCAGAAAACGATCAGTGAACGATGCATGAATGTCCATATATTTCTCCTCATCCCCTCCCACCACTGCCATGGCGCTGGTTTCTGAAGTAGCTAAGTAGTGACTGAGCCTGCAACCAGTCAAGAAACACTAAATAACCTTACTTACCTAACATCAATATATGAAAAATATAAACCAGCAACTTCTTCTCACGAGCACCCACCCAGAAAGGACACAAAATGGGCCACTTTGGCTTGACCTGCAAACCCTTCTCTTTTTCCGTTTTTGGAACTTTTTATTAACCACTAATGGGTTATCTATTTAAAACAACATTATTAAAATAATAACCTAAATCTTTGAATAAAACGATTTAGTAGATAGTATGCATTAAAAAAATACTATCCTTTCCCTTCTAGAAATTATTGTATCTGACCGTTTAATATAATGATAAAAAATAGCCCACACAACCCATTCATAACAAAATCGGTCGAAATTACAACTACAGTCGAAGAGGAAAAAGGCACCTTTTCTTTCGCTCTTGGAGTACCAGACTGTGACAAAGCGACCAATGGTGGGACAGCACCTTCCTGTAAGACCATATTGCAAAACCTACTGCTGTTGGTGCACAGCTGTAGAAGAGCGGCAGCAGCATTTTCCTTACCTCTAGCTGAACCCAACTCAACAACTTCAACGAGAACGGGTATACCACCCTCCTGACCAATAGCAGCTCTTCCCTCCGGAATAGTTGCAAGATTTGACAAAACTGCAACCGCCTTGTCAACCATCCCAGCTGCAGGATCCATCAATTCTACAAGGTACCTCACAGCACCAGCCTGCACAATGCGCGCCTTGTTCTCGTGAAATATTGACAAGTTAAATAAAGCCGTGGCTGCATCTTTTTTCCCCCTTGGAGTTCCATTTCCCAATAAATCGACAAGTGGTCTAATTGCTCCGGACCTTCCAATCCTTACTTTGTTATCTTCAATTACTGAGAGGCTAAAAAGAGTTGCAGCAGAGTTTTCTTTAGCCTCGGAGCTCCCTGTTTCAAGAACATGAATCAGAGGTTCAATTGCATCAGCGTTTGCAATGGCGGTTTTGTTGTTATCGTTTATCGATAAGTTCAAAAGGGCAGTGACGGCATTTTCTTGGACTTTTTCATCACTTGAACGAAGTAGGCCAATTAGTAAGCTGATGGCCCCACAGTTTGCTATAACGATACGATTATCCATATTATGCCTGGCAAGTAACCTGAGCTCCCCTGTAGCATTCCTAACTTCATCAAGTGAAGTGCTACTTAAGTCCTCAACCAATTTTTTCACTTGGGTTTCCACTCCAGTAAGATCAGGTCTAGTTTCTGTGGTGGGAGAAGAAACTATTCTCGGTCCAAACCTTTCTGATGGCCTGCGCCATAGTTGATTTCTGGATCTGGTTTCAAACCTAGGCGAGAACTCGTGTTCCCTACGTGGAGTTGGGGCAGTGGCGACGGGTCGACGCTCGGGTGGCAACTCTCCTGAAGCATCACTACTGTATGCTGATGCAGCTTGTGTTGCAGACTCCTCATTTGCTTCATGAGAGAGCTCTTGAGAAAAATTTGTATTTGAATGCGTACTGGAAGTTGAAACCGTTCTTTGATGTCCCTCAGATGACTTTTCAGTTATTCCAGCGCCGGTGGATGACTGTCCACCTGAATCCAAATTTAGTTCCCCGAGTTCGGGTAACTCATGCCCATTTTCAGGTAGTCCAGGCAAGGAATCCTCTGAAGATGATTGAACATGATGCACCGGGGAAGTACCTTCCTGATGCACTCCACTGGATGAGATTAAGCTTTTCACGGGTGAACCTGTGACCCGTGCTGAATCAGGTGACTTAGGTTGATTCAAGCTCATGGTTTTCACAGGGTCTGGGAGCTTAATATTATTTGATTCGCACCAATTTGCAATTAGTGCCTTCACAGTGTAATTTGGAATAAGATTTGTATGGGCAAGTGTTTGCATTGTCTTAGGGCAAACCGTAAGTCCAAGATCAAGCCATTTGCGGATATATGTCCGTTCATATGTTTGCCCAGAAGCTACAATTACAGGGTCTGTCATCAGTTCAAGTGATAGAGGACAACAGAAGTCAGCAGGTATTGGCACAGGGTTATTGCTTTGTGACTGTTTTGCCTCAACCAAGCAATCATTCATGTGGGTCACAAGAGCAATCATTTCCTCAATACACTCTAAATCTCCAATCTTTTCTGCTTGTTCAGCATTTTCCTTTAATTTTTCGAGGGCAACAGCCTCGATCAGAAGTTCCTGATTTGTTCTCAAGCTAAGAAAATCAGCAATTTTCGACCTACTATCCGCATTAGGTCCAGAGCCCTCTGACTGGTCCCTTATAGCTTCTGAAATAATAGCTGATGCTTTATCATAACCCATAGGCTTAATTTTCTGTATGCAATGCTGCAATCAATGTAGCCACATATGAGATATATATACTTATCATAAGGAATTAAGATTCCAATAGTCAAATGAATCCTCATATTAAGTTAAAATCAAAATCTTTATAGCTCCATTAATTCTAAGTATATAACACTTTCTCAAATTTTGCTAGTTCACGAGGCTAAAAAAATTGCATATTGTTTATCAGTAACAAGTTAAAGGGTCCAACAATTTTATTCACCCAAATACAAGTAATCTTTTTGCATACCTCAAGTGATGATGAGCTCAGCTCAGAAGGAAGACCTTTAGGAGAAGATTTCAGCAGCTCAAAGAGTTCTAAGCTTTGATCTCGAACTTTTGCATACAATGATTCAACTTGCATAACCTACACATTCAAAAAACGAGCTAGTAAGACTTGGCAAGTCACAACCTCTGCACAGAACTCATTAACATTAAGCATGCTTACATCTATGCAAAATAAAATAAAACTAGCATTTGTAAAACCCCATTAACCCAGTAAAATAAAGATAAACAAGAAGATATCAATCTAGGATAAACTATCAATGGACATGCCACCTAGCGCAATATTTTCCTTTATCAACTTTATATTAAATATATATAAAAGAAATTACTGTGATGTGCACTAGTTTGATACCAAACACATATTGGTACTTCACATAGCAATAGACAACCGATTCCAATAAAAAATTACTGTAACTTGGAAGTAATGGGTACTAAGACATACAAAGTAAACTTTACTCATCAACGGATGACAATCTTCGAAATATTCCCTGAGTTCATCAACACATTGACTCAAGCCTGCGAATTCTTTCTGAACTGATTCATCAGAAGCCACTTCTGTATCAAGAATAGACTCGAGTACGGGTTTAATTATCTTTAGTATTTCCTCAATCTTCTGATAGTACTTTCCAACAAATTCAGATGTTCTGTTTTCAGGAGATGGCAGATGAAAGAAACTAGAAATATTTTTTAGCAGCACTTTCAGCAATGATATCTCCATCACACCTGCAAACAATACACCAATCATCATTAATGAACAGATAGTGGATAAGGTTGTCGATATGATAAAATGGAATCTTGGTCAAGGCAATGGAGGATGTCAATTTTGGTCTCAAAGAAAGCAATTTGGCTTTAGTTTTTGCTATACATTTTGCCAGCTCATGTAGCTGCCACACCATGTGCGATGGTTCATGCCTTGAGAATCACAGTGGTCATTAGTAATTCAAAGGCACCAACTAATTTTTGGTTCAAATGTGAGCATGTTGGCTCCAACCTCCGTCAACCCAATTGATTGCAAGTAGGTCTGTACCAGGCGGTTCTTTCTTGATTGGAATATTTTAACAATGTAGATTGAAAATTACAACACTTAATGATTTTATGAAACACATAAACTATATAGTCTAGCAACTAACTTATGCATAAAATCCATCAAAGCAAAACTGGGAGCATGATATGCAGAATCCTCACTAGACTTTGAAGAAGTTTGTCTGTGACATATGGACCATGATATATTTGAGGTATATATCAGACACCATAGTAATAAGGTCGACCAAGATGCAGAAGAGAACTTAAGGGATCAATGAAACATAAGCATATACATTCTTATATTAACTATAAGATGGAATCAGATCATTATACTTGGCAGTTTATTTTTAAGAAACCTTCAGACTAACACAGATGAATGATTTTTTTACGGGCGTCATAGTAAAATATAGATATTGCCTATCTGTTAGTACACTGAAATAAGTACAATATCAGCTTCAAAACTGAAAAAATGATTAGTAACCTTAATATGCTAACTAGGTTCCACAGCAAGTCTTATTCCCCTCCTCTTTCTTTGATTTTCTCCAACCTAAAGCAAAAAGAAAGCTTAATCACCTGGTGATCCAACACAAGTAAAACCCAGAAGTTAATTGAACGTATGAATTTAGTATTAGCTATCGGCAAGCAGCTTAACTGAACAGCAAGAAACAGCTTGAAAATGGATGTCCAAACAGAGGATTTCCGATTTCCAAGAATCCCAGGCTCCCAGCTACATCATTTTTTATTATTTGTGTGTGTGTGTGTGTGTGTGTGTGATGTGGCATTGGAAGTTAGTAAAACAGGACACCTTCCTTCTCATTTGTTCAGTGGTAAACTACTGAAGTATGACAAGAAAACAATTTCTCGAGACTTATATTCCACTACTTCAGATTCTAAAACAGACACTTTTAAGTGGTGGGAACATCGCTTGAAGGAAGAGCAGAGAACAAGATGTGGTTTCAAGGAGAAAGTCAGAAGATGGAAATGGAAAAATATACTGATAAATTAAGCTGAAACATGAACAAATATTGCAGAGTGCGCAGACAATTAATTTACGTTGGGTTTTGTTTGTCCATGGTGTTCAATAATCAGGAGAAAGAGAAGCATACGAGACGAAGTTGTGAACAAAAATGGTCATTAAACACAGTGATGGCAAAAGGGTATTATTGCAATTCTACATAAAATAAAGTTGGGGAACCCATAAATAAAATATGTCAATCATATTAACAGCCATTAATAATCACTCAGATGTCCCCTTTTTTGACCAGCTTTTCAAGCATTTTCATAAGCATGTGGGTAGTCAGAAACTGTAAATCCAACTATTCAAACTGGAAACTACATAAAAGGATCAAAAACTTATATTTGTAGATTTGTGATTGCCAATTTGAGAAAGTGTTGCACATATAGGCGATCCTAAAAAAGTCAAACACCGCAGATAATAGTCATTTTGGAATCCCTACAAATTGCATAAAATCTTCAGTAGTATATTACATTATTACTATAATAAAATGACTAATGAAAAGTATGGCATTTAAACTCTCAATATATATTTCCTCTAAAGGAAAAATACATCCAATTACAAGAAAGAATGGTAGTTTAACATACATGTAATCAATTGATCATATTCATCAGCATACTCAAATTTGAAACAAATCACGTAAAACACAAAACAAGAATGACTACACCAAGAAGCTTCCAGTACGTTCACTCGATTCAAGCGACCAGAAGAAGAGAGCCACAAAGGAGCTGTTTACAATTTTGTAATACTGTATATTGAATTTCCCTTACTGTTAAAGTATGGTGGTTAAGGACAAATCGGCAGAGACTAAAGCTGAATAATAACTATTGATCTTTCGTTAGTACTGTAGCCTAACCAGTTACGGCAAAATGTGTGTGTGCGTGTGAACACTAAACCACAAAGGGGAGTGCCTCAACCATTGCAGAAGATCCTATTTCAGATACTATAAAACATCCTTCCATATGCCTCAGATAGGGAAAGAAAAATATATGAAGAAATGTTACTGCTATTTATAGGTTGAGCAAATATGCTCCTGATGTCGAAAAGGCGAGTCAAAAGACTGGGTAGTGGGTACAATAAAATACTGTGCAGGGGTAATTATTAACAAGAAACCATTAACAACAAGGATCAAATAAAGTAGATATAACGCTTTAATTGTTATTTACCTTTGACTAGATGAGTTGCAAATTCTTACTCCCCTTGCTAATGGGCCCTATTTTAAAGGGCTGATCTTGCAAGCGATTGAAGTCCAGTTATATCTCACCCTCTGTGGATTCAAAAATTAGGAAGGTGTCAAGAGATAGCAACAGCCAAAGAAAATACAGCATTTGAACATCATAGGCAAGGATCATAAAATAAGAGTAAGAGGTCATAATGCGAGAATGTATATTAGTATAACTGTTAATGTAACAGATTATAGAATTATGGTATTCCTCTTTAACATATATTCTTACTATCCTTAGGACAGATGTTGTTAGTCTTATTATAGAAGATCTAATCATCATGATTGATTAACAATGAGTAAATAAGGTAGTTGAGACTTAAATGTTTTTCCACATTCTTCTTCTCTATAAATTCTAACTTGCATCAGCCTTCCCTCAAATTACAGAATCCTACATCAGCTTCTTAATTTCCAAAGATCATGGAAAAAAATTGGTAACCGTGTCATACAACCATACATCCTACCACAACTCACAAAGGCACAATGATCTTTACTTCTGTGAGACAGCCTCAAGTGACATACCTTTCATCATCTTGGCTGTGATGCTCAAGATATCATATGGTCCTATGACGTAAACCCTAGAAACAGATTCATTTCGTCCTAATTCCATATTTATTTTACGAAAACTTGTCATGCATCAATCATAATAAGACTAGGTCACCAAATGTCAAGTTATCACTATCAAGCGACACTTATGAGCCAAAAAAGTACTCCCATCCTCCAAACACCCTATCTCTAAATGAATTTTATCCTATAAGAGGATACAACACTAGGAAGAACCAAGATAGCAATTACTCAACCTTAAATGCAAATATATGTCTTCATGAAGATGGAAAACTACTCAAGGATAAGGGGAGAACTTTGTATCGGAATTAATTTGTTAGACTTTCCTAAACTTTTACTCATAGCTTCACCTAAAGACTAATTCTCGGCTGATCCTCCAAATTCGTATAATCAATAGAATAAACAAAATATGGTGGTATTGGCAGCACTGCAAGTGTTGAGCTTGCTACGGAAGATGATCTAACAGTTATTAAAATATCCAAAACCATGACGAGTATCCCTTCATAATATGCCATAAACATGAAGTAAACAATGTAATGACCACGAAAGTGGCCTAGTGGTTAGACATCCCGATGTCCTCACAAAAGGTCTCAGGTTTAAACACATCACTAGACACACCTCGGTTAGGCCGTGTACACCGACTCGCCCTAACAGGTAACAATGATGTAAACAACGTCATGGATCTAACTGAACTGTGACAAATGAAATGTTATACGCACCACATTCTTTCATAAGTAAGAATGCGATATTTGCGATAAAATATTCTAACTAATAAATAATTTTAAGTTCCCCTGCCTAGAAGTTCGAAATAAGTACACCGCCACCGTTCTACAGCACCCCTAGCTAACAATTCATTGTCGATTCGCGCAACCATATCTAAAAAACTTATTCAGCAGCTTATCTTCAATCATGATAAATAAATAAGGGGAAAAAACACAATTAACAAACAAAATTGATAATAATAACACACCTTATAAGTTGAACAAAATATGATCAACTTAAAGGTACAACTATACAAATATATAAAGTTAACCTAAATTGAATTGAATTAAAAAACGCGTTGAATAAGTCCAACACAGGATAAAAAAAAAAATGAATATGAATTTGAAACCCTAGAGAGAGATAATAAACCTGAATTGATCGGTTTGCCAAACAGCCTTGGAAGATCTTCTTATTCAACTGTGTGTGTTTTTGTGTGTGTGAAATACTTGAGCAGTTAATTACTACTTCTAGTTGAATTCAATTGAGAATTGAAGCTTTCTCATTGGCTTTTTTTAATTTATTTGTACGGGAGTATTTGTTTTGTTAACCTGTATGAATAAATATTTCCAATTTTATTTATTTATTTTTGTGTTTTGTAAATGGGAATGAAATGTTAAAGGATGACAAAAACAAAATGATGTCTGCTGTCAAGTCGTTTATGACGTTTCATTACTCGTTTTTCTTTTTTCCTTGGATTCTAATTTGGTCTATTTATTTATCGGTAAATATATTAATTTTTTTTATTATTATTTTTTTAAGTTCAAAAGCAGTTAAGTACATAGGTAAACTAAATTAGAATGAAGACCAATAAACTATATTTGACTCAAAGACATAAAGACGCCATACATAGACCATAATCCCTTAGGCGGCCTCAGATCAACCAGCTTCACTCTCACTCTCGTCTTCATCACCCTCATCATGATTGAATAGGTAATTGTATTTGGTAAGATGTTGACTCGGTAATTTACGGTCGGAACTGATATTTAAGGCTTATTTTTTAGGTTTATAGCAAGAGTTGAATATTATAACTTATTTTTTTAGGTTAGCATAAGTAATTTTTGTTTTTAAAAGCTTATAGTTTATAGTTTTTTATTTTAGTTTTGTTTTTGCCAATTTTAAAGGTTGTTGGAGGTATGTGCGTTACTACAATTGGATGTAGTAATGTAATAATAATCATTTATTTAATTACAGTTTTAAGGGTTGTTGTTTGTAAATAGTCATGTAACATACCGGCGCCTCTTATAGGCTCGAAATTGTGTTATACATGTGAGCTTGATGCTTACGTTGGTACGCGTCCTAGTAGTGTTGGTCTCGGCAAACTGGTAGGAGAAGGGAGATTGTGGTTGGGAAGCCAATTTTTGTCTTTTTTATTTTGAAAATTTTAAATTGTATGTTTTTGCGTATAATGTATAATTTTCTTAAAGAAAATGATTAGTGATGAAGATAAAACCGTAGTGAAGTAAACATAGCTTAACAATAGTTAGAAGCAAAGCTAATATAGTAACATAGACCGTCTTCACTCATAACAGATGCTTTGATTCTCTTATAATATTATACATATATATGTTAGGCGTAGCAAACTACGTTGTTTTATTTCATTTAATGTTATACAAAATGTTTCTATAACGAGGTGATGCACCTGCGCGTTGCGGTGGTTTTTTGCGTTTAATTTTTATGCTAAACATATAAAAATAGGATTGGTTTTGCAAAGTGTCAGATACTCCGCGTGTAGACTTTGTGAAAAAGGACTCATTTTGCAAAGAGGCAACGATTTCAGGGGTATTTTTTGTCATTTTTCCAAATTTTCGAAACAGACTTTGTGAAAAAGGTCTCCTTTTGCAAAGAGTCGACGACTTCAGGGGCACTTTTTGCCATTTTTTCAAACTTCCGAAACGACGTCGTCCAGTTGGTCACTGTAGACATAACGTGGGAGCACTGTAGCATAGC
>LBNU01017425.1:26438-38380 GCA_014162995.1 Artemisia annua
TAAAAAGTGTAGAAAGCCATTCATAGTGTGACACGTGTCCCCCACTCTAAATTATACATAAAATCCGCCCAGGGATAATATAGTCTTTTGACCCGTTTTTTCTTTTCACCTCAATTTTCAAACGCATATATCTCTTAAACGACAAACTTTTAGAAAAAACCGATTTCACCATAATTTTTAAAATTTGATTCTCTTTAATTTGGTATAAATCTTTTTAATTTTTTAGAAACTTTTTTTTGACATATTCATTGGGTCAAGATTTTTTTGATGTTTTTGCTATTTTCGACCATATTTTTTACCTTAAAAATGGCCGAATCATATAATACTTAAAACACGAAAGTTGTAGATTTTGATTCACTCTTTACCCAGAAATTTGAATCACTCAAATCCGATATGATATGAGTGAGATATCGCACGTTAAAGATGACGTTTTAATCATATTTGTTGCACACAAGGTGTTTGATGAAATGTCTAGCTTATATTTTTAGTATTAAAATTGCGTTAAATGCTCTAATTTTTGTCCCACAACGCATTATTAATAATTTTATTAATGTAACATTCAAAAAGTGATGTTTTTTAATCATTATTTTTTTTTTAAATATACATTTAGTTCCTCAGTTAGGTTATTAGGTTCATCAGTTAGGTTATTAGGTTCATCAGTTAGATTATGTTTTGTTCATCAGTTAAATTATGTATTGTTCATCAGTTAGGTTATAGGTTCATCATTTACAGGTTCATTAGTTTCAGGTTCATCAATTTTGATCAAATGTTTTGGTTCATCAATTTTTTTAGGTTCATCAATTTATCAATTTCAGGTTCATCAATTTCAGGTTCATCAATTTTTTCAGGTTCATCAATTTCAGGTTCATCAAATTTGATCAAATGTTTGGGTTTATCAAATTGATCACAGTTCTTTTCGGGTTCATCAAATTTCAGGTTCATCAATTTTTTCAGGTTCATCAATTTGATCAAATGTTTGGGTTCATCAATTCTATTTAACAAAACAAACTGATAGTTTTGTTAAACTGAAAATAACTTGACCAATTAGTGCATTTAAATGTATTTTTATATGAAAAATCTCTTTTAGTCTTTTTATCAAACACTTTGTGTGCACTAAATATGACTAAGACGTCATCTTTAACGCGCGATATCTCACTCATATCATATCGGATTTGAGTGATTCAAATTTCTGGGTAAAGAATGGCCAAGAAGCTACAACTTTCGTGTTTTAAGTTTTGAAAAATTCGGCCTTTAAACTAGACAAAATTATAGCCGAAAATGCCGAAAATGCTAAAATTTTCAAGAAAATCAACACCCACTTAAAATGTTGAAAAAAAAAGTTCCGATTCATATATTATAATGCATACCAAATTAAAGAGAATTAAATTCTAAAAATTATGGTGAAATCGGTTTTTTATAAAAATTTGTCGTTTGAGCGTTATTTACGTTTGAAGTTTGAGGTGGAATTAGAAAAACGAGTTAAATGACCATTATACCCCTTAACAGAAAATATTATTAAAAAAAGGAGGGAGTGGGTGGGTGCCATGTGGCACTAAGTGATTGGCTACAAATCTTTTTAGACTTTTTATTTTTTATCCCCTTTCTGAGGGATCGCACCTCTATATCTCCTATCCATTTTAATGTGGAAACCCTTTGATCACAGAGGATCTAATCCTCGTTATTAATTACAAAACATAAACACCTTAGGGTATGAACTACTTATACTACTTACGATAAATCTTAACAATAACACCGAGAGACAATAAAAGATGAGTTGAAATAATGTGTACCTTTTAAGTTCCATAGAAAGGTTATCAAGAAGATAATCATTAAGCGTTTTATCTTGACTTGAAGGAAAGCTTGGAAACTCAATTACTCATGAATCCAAGGACGTCAGATAAACATATAAAAGCATCAAATATGATGTCCTTAAATCATAAGCTTCTATTAGAGATTGAGTTACTTCTAAATTTCTCTTCTAGGCTCAACAAACTTTACTTGCTTTTTACTTGTTGATGGTGCTTTTGAGTTAAATCCTAATCCGGTTTTATCTCTAAATGACTTTTGACTTTTCAACAATCTTTCAAGAGATTTTGAACTTTCTTCAAACTTAGCTAACATTTTTCCTTTTCTCATTTTGTCTTTTAATTTCATGTTTGTAATCTAGACATATTTTGCATTCTAGATCAATTTCAATATTACTCTCAAGTCTAGACATTTTATCTTCTAACATAATTTCCTTTTCAAAATTATTCACAAGAGTTTTTGAAGGTTCATTGTTAAAGAAGGTTTTAAAGTCCATGTTACACAAATGTTTAGACTCATTTTCTAGTTTAGAAAACTCTAGGATGAATTTGTCAAAGCAAAAGTGTTCGGTTTTAAAATGTACCTTGCTTGTTGTTTTATCTAATTGACAATCACCACTCGGATAGTTGTAATCGTTTTCGTCTGTGTCGCTCCATGATTCGTAGACAAAATCTCTTTGAGCTTGACACATGTTTTCTTCGTCATTAACACCTTCATTGAAAACATTTAAACTAGTAGTATATGTGTTAATTTCAACTAAATGTCTATCCATTAGTTTTTCTAACACTACTAGCTCATGTGTAAGATCAAATTGATCTTCTTTGACTTGACATATTTCATAATGAAAGTTTAATATATTTTTCCAAATATCATTAGCCGTTTGGCAAAAATACACTCTTTCATATTCACTCCTCGGTAAAGCTTTATAAATCATTATCTTAGCTTCAGTGTTTTTATCAAGTTTTAGATAATCATTTTGATTTTCAAAACTCGTTTTTGTTGATTTAAGATCACCATTGGAAATAATATGCCAAAGATCTTGATCTATTGATCTCACATATTTTTCAAAATTATTTACCCATTCAAGAAAATTTCCTTTTTCAAATAGCGGTGGTTTTTGTGTAGATTGCCCTTCTTTAAGATTTTCAAAATCCATAGATCGATCCAAGTTTTAAAATACAATATATTTTAAAGATCTTGAGTAACGTAGCTCTTGATACCAATTGTGGAAAACTAGAAGGGGGGTTGAATAGTTTACCGCTTTTTAACTTGTTAATCTTTGAAGTACTTTACGTGTAATTAACGATTCTAACTAATAATTAGTAAGCAAGTATAAAGAAAGAAACGATCAAACCACAACACGATTGTTTATCGTGGTTCGGCTACAAGGACTCTTTTTCCTTGCCCTACATCCACGCCCCGAGTTTCCAACTCGAGAGTTTCAAGCACTAGTCAACAAGCTCCTTTCACCGGTGGAGAAACCTTTACAATCGTCGCTTACACTTTATCCGGTACAAAGCTAGATACCGGGTCCTAGTTCAAGGTAGAACCAACCTAACGTCGCCTATCCACTATTTCCGACACTAAGCTAGATGTCGAGTTCTTTTACAAGGGTACAACCACTCCCGTCACACTATGTATTTTAAGGCCTAAAATACTAACCGATCACTCTTGAATATACACAAACAAATGAAGTATAAACTACACTAAGTTTATATGAAGTTAAGCTAACAAGTCTTGCAACGTTGTGTTGAATACTTGTAACTTCTTGGATGAACTTGTGAACTTCCTTTCTACATAAGACAATCACACAAGTGAGTTTCTACTGAGTTAGATGAGAGTATATGTGTAAAATATGACTCTAAGTGATGGGTGATTTCTTGCAAGTGGTTTGGTATTTATACCCAAACAAACCAGCAGTCTGGCGGATACGGCGGAACCAACGAATGGGTTCCGCCCATATACCCCCAGGGTTCCGCCAGGTCTGACAGTCAAAGCTTACAAGAAATCTTTCCATATCTAGCAATGTCACATCAAGTTACTTCTAGTCAAACACACAATGTATGAAGTTGGAATCCTTCCAAAGTGTGTAAGAAGTCCTATGGAGAGTCAAACACTCAACCTTTCCATAAATGCATATGATGTGATGTTTATACTTTCTATATTAAGAAATATAACAATGTTATGTTTAATATGAAGTATAAAGTTTAGTTATATAAGACTTTAAAACTAAAAATGATGTTTTACTATAAACTAAAGTTTACACTTTGTCGTTAACAAAACTTAGCAAAGATCGTAAAATATAAATAACGTTTTTAGGCGATATTTGTATTAACAGACCTGATTTTTAATACATTGTTTGAGTTACATCACTTATTACTATTGTATAAATAAGTAAATTCAAGATAATAAAATGATATTTGATTTTGCGTAGGATAACGCAATAATAAGATAATCATTTTTTTTTAGTGTTTGGTGAATCATATTGCTTAAGTGCTTAACATGTAAAATGGCTTTCTTTACCTACTTGTTTTCCTGTTTTCTTCTTCATCTTCAAGTAAGGTTTCTTGCGCATGTGCTTGAATTATCTATTTGTTCATTTGTTCTTTTTAGTTGGGGTATTTTGGTAAATAGGGTAGCTGTTTTGATTTCCGTGCTTTGAAGTTCTGCAAACGCAAATAATTGATTATCAAAAGTCTTTTGCCAGACACAACAAACGGATTTATTGTATTTTTGAATCGTGATAATCAGATAATCTAGACCCAATTGCAATCTCAAACACCCTCTCATTAGAAAGTTTTGCTTTATCTTTACTTTTAAATGATAATACGATATGTGTTATATTGGTTTGTGCAATAAGCTTAAAAACTGAATTATATAAATACCATTTCAACAAAAGTTGAAATGTCGAAAAAGACAATACAATACAACTAATACAATTAAAAACCGAAACTAATGTGACTATGGACGTTATAAGAGAGCCCAAGGTTGACTTTCCCAAATGTGAAAATCGTGCGCATAACACATTCCATAAGCGAATGCCCAAAGAAACACCTTCATTTTGATCGGTAAAATAAGCTTTATTGTTTTTTTTATTTAAAGGGTATTCTGATGATGACATTAATTAGATGTTGATCGGTAAATTTTTTATACGTATTTGATTGCAATGTTGCTTAGTGATTTGTGTTTCCTTAAAATCTATTTTTGAAAATCTTAAAAATTTAGAAAAGAATATCTAAAATGTTTTATATGTAGTATAGGTATATTTTTGTGTTTAAAATTGTAGCCTCACGTGATGCGTGCGTTTTCAACTCCACGCCTCACGCCTCGGTTTTTTGACCCTTATCGCCACGGAGCGCATCGCGCTTTTTAAAACCATGGTCAACCGTGCCAAATATGATCAAATTCCATTCATAAAACATACAACCACGCCAAAGAACACACGGATATACTTCATGCATAACCTTCAGATGTTTTTAGCTGACAGAAAACCCTTCAAATGTTCAAAGACCAACACATCTGTTCCGTAAGCAAATAACTTGTATAACTCATAATCCACACCTTCCCTGTAATGTTTACACAAATTAACAAAAGAGCAAGAACAACACCCTCATTATTCTATCTTAAAATACACCCTCAAAAAGAAACACAATTGCAGTTACCAAACACATAATGCGGACCCAGGTTCAAAACTGGCGCAAGGAATTTAAATGTTTGGGGAAAATGGTCAGTATGGCTCAAGAGATCACTTCACGTGTGGTCTTTACAGCTATTTTCAACTTCGACTATATGCCAGAACTGAAATCTTTAAATTAGAGGCGGTTTTATAATTTACTCAACTAAGATGCAACTGCTGCCATATCCCGGTTTGATCTATTGTATTTCATGTGGCTCTTAACTAGCTGCCCAGCTGAAATAGCCGACATCAAAGACAGTTCACCAGCCAAAACTGAACCTGCTACTATCGTTGCCAAAAGCCTTGCATTTGATCCTGGCGACTCTATGCTTGCACCCTTCACTCCAAGTAGGTTCAAGCAAGCCGATTGCGATGCTAGTTGGGTTCCACCTCCCACTGTACCAACCTGCAAGAAACACAAAATACCTATTAGAACATAATGACTATTCCCTCTTGTCCCATGATAATTGCAAAATTTCTCTTTTAGCATTTCAATGTATTCTAGGTGACTTTAGATGTGTTCTTCAAACCGTTTTCAAATTAACAAATTCTTACAGATTTACCCATTTGACCCATTAAAGGCAATAACAAAACCCAAATTGACCCGTTCACCCATGGTTTATAAAATCAATAAATCAATAGACATGCTATAGAAAGTAAGAAATTGTGGAATGGTGATTGGTGAATAACCTCAATGGCAGGCATGGTTACAGATATGTGCAAGTCTTTTCCACCATTGACAGCCTCCATCATAGTAATACAGTGAGAACTCTCAATGTTTTGGGCAGGGTCCTGACCAGTGGCTATGAAGATGGCCGAAACAACATTGGCAGCATGAGCATTAAAACCTCCAAGAGAACCTGCAACAGCCGAACCAGCAAGGTTCTTAAGCATGTTAAGCTCCACAAGGGCAGGCACTGTGGTTTTTAGCACCTTCTTCACCACCTCCTCAGTGATGACCGACTCACAAACAACAGACTTCCCACGCCCTTCAATCTAATTCACAGCTGCAGGTTTTTTGTCCGAGCAAAAGTTCCCTTATAAATCAATAAACACATGTCACAACCACATAATCAACAGTTCAGAAAAATGAATTCTTCCTAAAACATAGAAGTTTAAAACAATCATGGACTCACCAGATATACCAACCACATCCATGTCTGGAAAATCAATTTGTAGAAAATCCAAAACATTTTGGACGCCTTTAGACACCATATTCATCCCCATGGCATCACCAGTGCTGCAAGTAAATCTGATATATAGATTTTTGCCATCAATTGAACATTGAATACTTTGAAGCCTAGCAAATCTGCTCGATCTGATATAACAGAACATAAAATTTAATCAGTTGGAACTATATGTATGGTCACTAAAAACACAAAACAAATGAAGTGATAAAATAACCATGACGTGACGCAAAAAAACAAAGTAAGCATCACATCATATACTAGCATTTAAAATACCATGCTATTGAAATCATGTCAATATTACACAAATAAGTCCAACAATACATGTGTCAAAAAAATTGTCATTTCCTACATAAGTACGCAAGCTCATCATAAAAATATATGCTAATTTTAGACCTAAACTTGGTGGAAAAAAAGGGTTTTATGACACTATTTCAAGCAATTTTATTTGTCGAAAACACATGACAAGTATCTTACTTATTAAAAACGATGCTCAAAGTATCGAAATTAACCGGATCCTCCAAGAAAAACTTAAGACAAGCAGCCCTGGCCACACTCCCAAATCTNAAGTATCTTACTTATTAAAAACGATGCTCAAAGTATCGAAATTAATCGGATCCTCCAAGAAAAACTTAAGACAAGCAGCCCTTGCCACACTCCCAAACCTCACAACAGGCGCTCTACTCATCCCATCTTTCAACAGAACCGCAGTGGCCCCACCCGACAAACAAATCGCCTTACACCCTCTATTAGTACTCGCAACCAAACACCGTTCCGTAGTCGCCATGGGCACCATAAACTCCCCACCGTTCAACAACAACGGTCCCACTACTCCCACAGGCACCTGCACATAACCAATGGGCATTTCACAGCATTGCCCCAATATCGCCTCGTAATAAAATCCTTCAAACCCTAACCCTAACACCTCCTTCCCACACTTCCTCTCCACAGCCTCGCGTCTTATCACAGCCGCTTTACGACAATCACCCAACCTCTCCTCTAACAAATACGACGCTATCGAACCGTCCACAACACATTTCACAACCTCCTCATTTGATACCTTGTCTAACTTATGGTCTGTAACCACCTTATGTTGGTGTAACTTAGGGTTTGGTGAAGTGATGACGTCATCATCAGAAAAAGTGACGTCATCAAATTTAGAAATAAAAGATTGAACAAAAGTGATACCAAAGAAACCTAAGAGATAAATAAAGGAGGCGATTAGTTACGCAATAGCGACGAGTTCGGTGACGGTGATGACGTGTAAAGGAGTAGATGAACGGATTTTATCACGCCAACGGTGAAGAAGAAAGTAGGCGACGGAGAAGAATAAAGTTAAGAATATTCCGTTAGTTAGGTATAACGGTAACGGTAATGCGTCGGAGGCTTTTGGAGTTGGTGACGGTGAACGGCGGTTAGTGGAGTGTGGTGGTTTGTTACGGAGGTGCATGGTGGTGGTTGTTTGTTAGGGTTAGACGACGGGTATACGGTGGTTTCGAAGGGTGCGTAAAAAATGTGATTTTAGATGTCAGTGTTGTGACACGTGGCGTTTGTTGTTGTGATTGGATTGTTGGTTAAGTTTTGTTTTTTTAATTGGTAGGGAATGGGAATTTGTTAGGAGTATTTGATATCAGATATGTGGAAAACCGTCTGTTTTAAGGATCCAAATAGCGGTGTCAGGTTTTCTTCTTCATATTGACCGACTAAAAATTATGATTGGATATGTTAAGGAGTAACACCTAAAAAATTGAACGATGTATAGTTATCTAACTTTAGCGATCGATTCCCTAGTTCACTAGGTGGATTGGTTCTAGCCTTACGAAAAACAACGACCGAAATCTTGTCTCATAATTCATGACTCACCAATGTATGATAACATCTTTTATGTTTGACTTTTGAGGTATGGGCAAAAATCAATCCAAACCATATTAAACCGGCACCAGCTGCATTTAGTTTCTTTTTTCTTTTTTCTTGTCCGGATAATTGTTGTTTATTTTAGCCAAATAATTTACGAGATTTGAACTTAACGCTACACAAACGCAAAGTGATTAAAACCTCCTTTAAGAGAAGTTGGAGTTTAGTTTAATTTTTGGCTCATGGTTTTCTATAAAGGATCGGTTCACTGTTCTTACGTATTATGAAGAATGAGTTAATTGTCCAATCTTAGTGAGACATGTTGTTTTTTTTACGTTTTATTTCTATTTTGATATCTTCTAAACTTGGCATTCAAAATATCGCGGCACAGAGCCTCAAATTTGTAACCGATTAATTATTTGGGACCGAACTCATTCTAAACATATAAAACATAGAACGTCTCTAGTGATTAGTTACTCGACAAGTACATCAGACTCACCTCGAGGGTGGTCGAACACACCTATGACGACTACTTCTATTCATAAAATACTTATAACTAAAAATATATCAATTGATCAAAAATGAGGATTAAATTGTAAATAATGAAACTCCCTTACAAGGGGTTTGAAAACACCGTTATGGTTTACAGATGGAGAATAGATCCACCATCACACAATAGCTAGCGAATTAAAGAGAAAGGTATGATCACTCTATATTTAATTCAAGGTTGATGCCTAATCAAAATTTGTTGAAAAACACACTAATCATGGGACGATGACTAGTATTATAGTCGTGAGTGTATTTTAGTTTGCAATTTGAACAACATAATCATTAGGGCTATGTATTAGTTGACACATATATATGAAAGACCTCAACCATATTGAAATAGTTAAAACTTTGTGCGTATTGTAACGTTTTTATCTTTTCCTTTATGCATATATCTTGTTAACAGATCACCTTCCTAGAAAGAATGGTAGGTACACAACGTAAATTTGTGTTCTTGTTATTCAATACATCCGCGGTGTGATTCATATTTTTGTCACATTTTACACAAGTACATGTTAGTTTTATCAAAAGAACTGTGTATAGGAAAACGTTAGCGTGAATAACCATAACATTATTTTGTCTGCGATTTCTTAAAGGTAGTCCGTTAATAATTACTTGACCACACCGTAATTTTGTATTTCTTTAGGTTGAAGGATTAACAATGGGAGGAGTTTCAGAAAAGTTTTTAATAACATCGATGTTGATGTGGGCGGTTCCTATTGCAATTTTGTACGCGTTTAATAACAATTTAGTTCCTGGTAAGTTTTCATTTGAGCATCTCATCATCCAATTGGCTACAATTTCATCCATTCTTGTTCTTTTTTCCTTTGCATTATTAACTTTTTACTGCGAGTGTTTATATGGATTCATAAAGTTGATCTTGTGTAAAGTTGTACGATATAGGGAAAACACATAATATGCCTATAATTCTTATTTCCTTGAACTTTTCCGCAACAGGCTTTGTTGATATATCGTCACATTCCATGACACTTTTTAGTGGTTTTATGGCGGTCATATCCGTGAACATTGTAATTGCAATCTACGTATATATGGCAATGAAAGAGCCTTCAGATAAACATAAACCAGATCCAAAATTTCTTGCTGATGCGAAGATCAGTGTGAAGCACTCTAAACCAAATCAAATGCATGAAAATTCTTCAGCAACTCAGAAGAAAGAAAAGTAGGATGTTATGGGCTATATTTTAGAATACTTGCAGTTATCTGTAGTTTTCTACTCTGCGATTCGTTCTTGTTAATGTAATTTATCTGTTTGTAATAATAATGAACATATCTTGATGGTTTAAATGATAAACATGAATTTCCAAAATTCATAGAAATTCTTTTCTGATGTAGTTAATAGTTCTTCCTAAAAGTATCGAGATACTTATATCAATACTACTATGACTGTAGCAATCTTTCCATTTTACTATGTGCAAAACAAAAGCCCTGCGTGTACAAATCTTTCCATTTTGTACTTGTGTATATTTACATTGTCAAATTTCATCAAGTACTAAGTCCATCGAAGATGGTTGGCTTGCCTTTACGGCAGTGGCGGAGCTAAAAAAATTTTCGTGGGAGGGCCGAAATAAATTTTTTTCCAGAAATACACATGAAATCGCAAATAAATACACTAACGGGCTTAGACCTAGGGGGCTGAGACCCTCCCCGCTCCTCACATAGCTCCGCCCATGCTTTACGGTCGTATGTTTTGTTATTAGAGGGAGGATCAATACAATGCTCCTCATACAAATTTCCTAAAAAGATTATGATGTTAATTATATCTAAACTAGCAGGGTACCCGCGCAATGCGGTGGCGGGTACCCGGTGACTAATTTTGTGGCGAGCAAATGTTTTTCATTTATATTGTGCGTTGCAGCGGGGCTGATTTGTGGTCGACGTTCTTTTTTTTATTGTAGCTTTTTTGTTTCATAATTTTTTTTGATATTCCATTATGCATTGATTTTTTAAATCCTTAGATGATTGTTACTGTTATATTTTTTTATTGCTAAATGTTGTACCGTTTTAGTTTTTTATTTTTTTTATTTTTTTTTCCTTTTTAAAAGTCCATTCTTATTGTTATACTCAATGTTCCCGGACCAAACAATCGAAGCCCAAAAAGTGTTAGCTCCAAAGCTGTCGGCCATCAATCCATTATCAAAACGACATCAAATGGTACAGTTTTTTTAACACCTTTTAGTATTATGTAAGTGGTTGCTAAAACTAAATAAATTATCAATTTGATCATATTCTTTTCACATGCTGCAAGAGGAATGCGAGTTTTTTTATTCAGATATACACGGACTAACTGTGATATCTCAGATCCACACAAAATAAACTTATAGTCCCAAGAGGTGAGATCTATGATAATCATATGTTATCTAAAGAACAAAACAGAAGATCCTAGCCATACAACCTCCTTTCATCCAACGGTTGAGATGAAAGCTGAAAATAACAAACAAGGGCAAAAATGTAATTCCTGCTCATTTAAATATAAAAACCCATTTCCACCTTTTTTTAAAAACAACATATCTTGCAAACGGTAAATCTTCAAACTACAAAAAATACACCATCGCGACGAGGATTAAATTATCTTTCTATAGATAAGCACATATATATACTTTCGACGACATTTTTTTTTCAAAATTTTCGTACAGAAAAATCACATGTGATTCTTCAAAATCACGTGTGATTTACGTTTTTTATAACAAGAAAAAAAAATCAAACGTGATTTCACGAATTTGTTTGATAAAAGAAATGAATAAATTGATTTGATATTGAAGATCACATGTGATTTATTACTTTAAAGATACATGTGACTTGTGAAATTATGTGATTTTTTCTTTTCTTTTTTTGTAACCTTAGTTTCCGAAATC
>LBNU01017427.1:0-22300 GCA_014162995.1 Artemisia annua
ACTTCACCCTTGCATCATATACGTTGGTACCCTAGCAACGGGGAGTATTGATCAAGGGGGAGTCAATCATACAATAACCTTTTCTTTTGTAGCTTTCTTATCCTTGCATCATATACGTCGGGACCCTAGCAACGGGGATTATTGATCAAGGGGGAGTTACAATCATGCACTAACCTTTGTTTTTGTAGCTTTCTTGATTGTTATATACGTTGGGACCCTAGCAACGGGGAGTATTGATCAAGGGGGAGCTACAATCTAGGGGAAGCATGAACGCATTCATTTTCACTCTCATTCTTCGACACACTTTTGTGCTTCGACAAAAAGAAAGAGAACACTAACCTTGTTGTAGGTCAATCAACTTAATTTGATCCATGGATCCGCTAACAAACCTTAGGAAATTGGAGTTGAAGGATTAACTTCACTAGGGATGATGCAAGCTCTCCATTTCGGGGAGAAGTTAAGTTAACTCCAAGGACATACCCCTTTTTGTTTCGACAAAGGGGGAGAAGAGTGTAAACGGAGAAGGAAATGTAGAAGGTGTGTTGCGGATACAAGTAAGTAATACGAACACAAGTAACTTTTTACATTTCACGTTCTATCACGTTTACATATTTTGTCATCATCAAAAAGGGGGAGATTGTTAGTGCCAAATATTACGTATTTAATCTATACAGTCCGTTTTTTTGATTGGATGACAAAGTATAACTTGATACATACGTAAGATGTTAACAAGTGTACTTGTAATCATACTTTGTCTCAACAACATTCAACTCTTCTCAACATCTCGCGAGCATCGTAATGCTACACACAGGTTTCCGTTAACTGTTTGTGTATGTGCTTATGATCAAACCCTTGACCAACCATTAGAAATGAAACTAAAATACCCTTTAGGTCCTTTAAGTATTTTAGTGTCAAGTGCCCACTTTAGGGTTCAAGTAAAGGAATGAAGTGTCACATTAGGTGTCTAGATAATATTAAGTAAGTTTACAATATTAAAATGTGTCCTTAAAAACATAAGTAACATAAACATTTTTAGTAACTTACTAATATTATATGCTAGCTTAATATTATTTTTCATATAGAAGTAACTTACCTTTTTTAATGTAAGTTATATACATTTTGTCCTAAATGGTAATTTTCATAAAAATGAAAACGAGTATTGGAATTAACTTGGGTCAAATTATATTTACTAGATGTGGACATTTAGTTGTTTTGGCAAGCCAAATACTCCTTACCATTTTGGAAGCATTCTAATTTGGTTAAATGCATGTTTTTTGTAAATGTGTCTTTGTTCTTGTTCAAAACCTAGTTTCAAGGAAAATGCATGTTTTGTAAATGTGTCTTGTCTTGTCACACTTAGTTTCCAAGTAAATGCATGTCTTTTAAATGTGTCTGTCTTGTCAACCATTTTAGTTTGAAGCTTTTCAAGTGTTTTTGACTAGAAAAGTATGGTTTGAACATGGTTTTATTTTTGTTTGTTTATGACATGGTTTTGAAAAGTAACTTCCTTAACTAGTTTTTGCCTATAAATAGAACAAGTTGTTTTCCACTGAAAAACTGGTGATGAAAATCCACTACACACCATTAGTGGTGTAGAAAACCATGTAAGAAACACCCATTAGTCACCCTTTCTATAATGATCATAATGCTTCTAAAATTCATCTTTGTTGTAGCATATCTATACTTCATGATCCACCAAGAAGGTTAAAAGATCTTGAAGTAAAATCATTCATGAAAGCATTCCAACGATATGAAGGATTCAAGGGCACTTAACATCCTCTGGATGATTAGACCTTCTTTATTCAAGAAGTTCATGTAGATTAGTCATTTTAACATCCATTAGACTTTTATGTCTGGTCATCAATTGGTTATCATCAAAATATAAGATTAGGATGGTTTTATGTGTTTGTGCCATAGAACACCAGGTTTTTATGTTGCCACAAAACATAGCCGGGAGTAGTTGTACCCTTGGTAAAAGACTCGACATCTAGCTTTGTGTCGGTAAAAATTTGTAAGCGACGATGGGGAGGGTGGTTTGTACCCTTGGTAAGACTCGAATCTAGGCTTTGTGTCAAGTAAAGATTGTAAGCGACGATGGGAGTGTTGTACCCTTGTTAGATGCGACTCTAAGCTTGTGTCGGTAAAGTGTTTAAGCAACGATTTGTAAGGTTTTTCTCTCCGCGAGAAGGAGGTTGTTGATCTAGTGAAGTTAATCCTTCGAGTTGGGGTACTTCGGGGCGTGACGTACAGAAAAGAGTCTTTTGTAAAGCCGAACCACGATAATACTCGTGTTGTGAACGGTTTGCCACTTCCTTTACTTATTCGTTACTTTGATGTTTGCCATGATGTGATTGTTTGTGTGTGAACTTGTTGATTTACTTTGGTGATAACAATGGTTATAAGTTAATGTTTGGTCATAAACACAATATCTTTCATATTAGAACAACTTAAATGGACATTTGATACACAAAGTAATAACATATAGTTTTCACCCTCATACCGTTTTCAAAACCTTTCTCATCAACAAAAGCTTGGCTTGAAATTTCTATAGCTTTTCATCATCAACAAAAGCTTCGCTTGAAATTTCTTATGTTTATCCTTGTTATTAAGTAATTTCCAAAACCCTCTTTGTTAAAGTTTTCTTTCTACATAAAGAACCATAATCTTCTTGGCTTTGAACACTTTTCAAACATCCTTTCCAACATCTTAAAACATCATTTCCAATACTTAAACATCATGATATCCCCGTCATTAGCAACACAATCACAACATGTTTGAATACAATTCATAACATACATGGATATGATCATCACGACATGTTTGAATACCATTCACAACGTATGATAAAAATCAACCACGGGAATGTAAATCAACATTTAAAACACAGTAAAAACCAAATACCATAATATACATTAATAATTGTCCCTTGTTGTTCCCAAAAACACACAAACGTTACAAGCCACTTATTAAGTATTACACATCCTTGGCATTGTTCTTCTCATAATACATAAAGCATTGATTTTTGACTACATTCCTGGTGCCTTGCTTGTTCCTTAATCATGGCAATCTCATCCATTATGGCTTGAATCTCCCATCTTTGGAATTCATGAACTCCCCTAATTCTTGCTTCAAGTTCTTGAAGTCGGTTCTCATAATATTCCGGTGGTGGTATAGTTGGAGTAACACGGTTTGTTGCAGTAGTTGAAGATTCTCCGGTTTCGTAAATCCTTGGAGGAAAACCGGGAGGGTGAGGGGGAACATTCCCAGGAGGTGCCATCCCTCGGGAAAAAGGTGCATCCGGGAAAGTTTGAGTAAGTAAGTTGAACCAAAAGTCCGGCTCAACCCGTGGAGGAGAATATGGTGGAGATGGTGGAATAGCTTCATAGTGTTCCGGTGATGATTGTGGTGATGCCCCAAAAACATGAAGGGGAGAACTTGGTGATAATCGTCGATACCTTCGACGAAGAGTATGGATATGTATCGGGCCTGTAGGTGTCCTCCTGAATGGCCTCATAAAAGGCTCAGGTTCATACGGTTCAAGTATTCTAACTCTCCTTCCTCAGTAAACCCGATTGAGTGGAGGTGGTGGAGGTAATGTGGGTGGAGTTACCGTTCCTGGGTCAGGGGACCAACGCCAGGTTAACACAAGCCTCTCATCGGCTGATGAAGAGTTGGAGTTGTCAGTTGGTATTGTCTGAGTTACCAAAGTTGTAGAGATGACAAGTGGGATCACTGACGAAGCAGTGTCTTCAACCTCAAGTTCGAAAGAGGAAGTAGTGTGGTGTGAATGGGTAGACATAGTACTGTAATAACCCCAATTAATAGTATCATAAGTTGCTAATCTAGCATTTAGCATATAGTTCGTATAACAGATGTAACATTTCTAATCAAATGTCGTAGTTGAGTAGGCATGGAGGGCTCAAGATGGTGTGGTGTAACCGGTCCGTTTAAATGTGTAGTTATAGTCCAGTGTTTGAAAATACACTTGGTTCTCTATAACCAGGGCTCGGATGCCAATGTGTAACACCCCCAAAAATTTGTTTAACAGCGGAAGACTTAATTGGGTGTTACGTAGAAGATCACAGTCATAATTATAGAAAACGACTCAAAGAGACGTTTTTAATTTCATATTATTGAATTCAAATGCAAGGATGTTCAATAGTTATTACATCACATTGGTGTTTTGAAAGTGACTGTTTATTAATGTTACACCACCGACACAAAGGTCAAATGCCCACTCCATGCCTCCTGAGCTTGATTCAATTATCTGAGATACATGCTAAAAGTCAACAAAATTGTTGAGTGAATCTAGAGCGTTTGTATTTAAACACAGATGAACACACTCAAGTATTTCATAAGTAGATAATAGTTAGTTCCGTATGCTTATTGCCATAAGTCTCATGAACACAACGTTAACAAGTATGTGAGCCATCGCAATGACATCAACACAGTATAAGGTGCCCTTGGGGAGGAGTTTGCCAGTTCTCCTAGTGTGTCAAATAAAGTGCATTTATCTACCAAGAGTCAGCTAGAACAAATGGTTCTGTCAAGCACCAATAGATCTATTCACAGAATTCGCGTTCACTCGCAAGTGACTAAGGTTCATGATAGAAGGGACTTTCAACTTGGCGTAGTATCTTATGCAATATTTAGGTAGCATACAATAGTGGAAAATACTTGATCGAGATTGTGTTCATATAGTGTAGCATGTATCCCACCCACATAGTTTGTAAAACATGTAAAAAGTGTGGGACTATAGACTCACCTCGAATGAGTGTGTATGTAGGTAACAAGTAATGTCAAGTGCAACTGGGGAATGGCTCCAACACGCAACCTGGATAATATGAGAAACCTCGGTTTCTTATTGTGGAATGGTTTGCATTTTGTGAAATGCCTTAAGTACAAAAACAATATTATTTGTCTTTTATGTGTATTGATGATAAGTCTTGCCAGACTTATGAGTTGTGCACCTTAGCAGGGTGTAGAGTTCAGTGAAAAGAGTGTTCATTATGTTTCATTATCTTGGGAGTTTTGAGTTCATAACCCTTGGGGTTTTCAGAAGGTTTGTAGTTTAGTCTTTAGTAGTGAAACTTTACAGTTTCAATCCTTGAGCTTTGTGAAAGTGACATATCAGCAGGATATGTGAAAAGTGATCTTTTATTATCTTGTTACTTTAAGTATTCACTTTTAGTTCTCTTTTAGTTATCAAAATAACCATTTTACCAAGTTTAGTGAAATTATAACTTTAATCCTTATACTTTATAAAGTTTACATTTATAACCCATAAGTTTATAAAATGACATTTAAGTACTCCAAGTTTATAATTATTCCATTTATAATTTTAATTTGTCAAAGTAACAGTTTTGACACTCTTTTTCCAATATTTACATAATTAGTCCTTGTACTTTCAAAGTTGACACTTTTAGTCCTTATGAAATGTATACTTACATTTTTAGTATCCAAAATATTAAAATAGTATAATAATGACATAAATATTCTGAATATACTGTTTTAACACTAAGTTTACAGAATTTATAGTTTTAGTCCTTGTAGTTTGGAAACTTTGCAAAAATAGTCCTTTATGTATAAAATGTTCATTTTAGGTCCTTATACCTCCAAATTTACAAAAGTGCCTCAAAATACTTTATATTTACTGTTTGTAACCTTAACTTACAAAAATTACAGTTTTAACCCTTAATTTCCAATATTGACAGTTTTAGTCCTTTAACTTTACACCTTTTGAATTTTTAGTCCAAATTACCATTTTAGCTTATGACCTTATTCCAAGTAGTTTGTTAAGTTCCCAGAAGCTTAGAAAATGTTGTGGTAGCTTATCAGTTAGCTTATTTGAGCTTATAGCTTATTATGAGTTTATTTAAGTGTTATTGGGCCTGAAGTGATCCGTTAAGGCCTATTGGGTCTTCTGTGGGTCCAGTGGGCTTCCAACTGGTCCTGGTGGTTCTTGGGCTCTTATTGGGCCTTGCCAAAGTGAGTGTGAGTGATGTTGGGCCGTGGACAGGCCACAACAGGATGTGAGCTTGATGGGCTTTAGCCCATTAAGGGTGTTTGGTTGTTTCTGTGAACGAGTGAAGGCTCAAGCTTTGAGCTTGTGAATCAGCTTATATGAGCTTGTGAGGGAGTGAGCTTGGTGTAGCTTGTTTTTTGTGGTTTCAAAGAATTAGTTTGTACAAAAATAGGTATATGTTATACGTATCAATCCCAAATAATAGGATCAAAGTAAAGTGTGAAAATCATTTCTAAACACTTAGAAAAATATAAGTAGTTTTCGATATAGTCCAAGTGAACTTGTAAACGTGTGATTCTCAAGGTCTTAGAGTTTGGTTAAGCTTGTAATGAGTTCATGGTTTCATCTATACGTATATAGAGATATGAGTGAGTATTTTAGTATGGCATGAGCTTAACGAGAACTGGGAGAAATTTGGCCAAAGTGTTGGTGTTGTAAATCGAATAGAAAACATGGAATGAAGTTAAAAATAAACTAAGTGTTTAAGAACACTTACAACACATTCAAAGGTGGGATGATTTCGAGTTGTAGAGATCAAGTGAGGACTTGTGAGCTTGTAACTCGTTAATTGGCACACCAAGGACTTGAGTGAAGCTTATGGTGAGCTTGTACGAGCTTGAGATGAGTTTGTGGCTTCTCCTTTCTTCTCAATATCAAGACAGTAGACCAAATGAGTTTGTGAGAGTTTTGCTATGAGTTTTACGTGAGTTCTTTTGCAAGAGAGTGTATAACATGAAGATAATGACAACTTGAGGGGCAAAGGGAATATGGCAGTGAGATAACGAGTAGGATAGGAGTATAGGTTAGCTTGATTGGACGCAAGTTGCACTTCCAAGTGTATATGGAGTCGGTTTTATGTGATGACGAGGATAGGGATTCTAGAAACCTGATTTAATTTCGTATGGGATGTGAAATAAGCGAGCAAGTGTTGCAGGGGAGCCTCTTGGTCTTTGTGAAGTCATATGAGCTAATGTAAAAGGGTTTGAGGTCGCGTTTAGTTGTGAAATAATACAAGGGTCCGTTTGATAAGTTAACGTGACCAAAAGGTCACTTGGTGATCGAGTGGTGTTATGTAAAGGTTGTGATGGTGTTAAGACATCATCATTTGGTCATAATAGTCCTTGATAGAGTTTGTAGAAGTCGTGAAACGTTTAGGAGTCCAAATGAGATTTAACGTGACCAAAAGTAACTAAATATATGTTGAAAACTCGTTGTGAGTCCTTGGGGGTTAGAGTTGTGTTTAGTATAGATAGAATGATTTAAAATGAGTAATGAGGAGTTTCCAAATGCCTTAGGATGTCTCATGGAAGCTTGGGCATAAGATGGAATGTTTATGTGTACGTTTGTATATATAACGAGACAAAAACTAGAGTTAGGGCACGTTTGTGAGTCGTGAGTGTTATGAGTAGCTTAGAAACACTTAAGAAGTCATTTGAGAGAGTTTGAAACTCATTAGAATCAATAGAAACGTGTTTAGCACAAAGTGACCAAAGTTGGGTACGTTTGGACAAGTGTGTGACCTCGTGTAGTTTTGCCCTTCGTTTACTATTCATATGCACGTATTAGGTTGAGATATTAGTTGATCTCGATTCTTTTGGGTGCAAAGAATGAGATGGTACCCTTTGTTCCATAGGTTGTGTGTAAGAATCGCGAATACGAAGGCCAAACCAAACGTGCATAGGCTTACGAATTCGTTTAACTTATAAGTTATTGGATTGGGCTTGTAATGGGCTTAGGAGTTCCTTAGGCCCAATTGTAGTTTAAATATGATCCGTGTAATGGATTTGGGCTAATGTGTTTTTAGGGCTGAGCAAACGGACCGGATGGACCGGACCGACCGACAAAACCGACCGGACCGGACCGGACCGGACCGGACCGACCACATTCGGTCCGGTCCTCGGTCTAAGCTTTTTGGCTAATTCGGTCCTCGGTCCGGTCGGTCCGGTCCGGTCCGGTCCGGACCGACCAAAAACCCGAAAAAACTTGCCAAATCTTGCCTAATTGGACCGGACCGACCGAAGACCGACCGGACCGGACCGCCCACATTCGGTCCGGTCTCGGTATATGGTTTTTCCGGTTCTCGGTCTTCGGTCCGGTCCGGTCTTGGTCGGTCCGGTCCGGTTTTTGGACCGTGATCACCCTTATGTGTTTTGTATTGGGTCGTATAGGCCCAATGAGAGTTGTGTGACCAAGTCTGGTCATGTGGGGCCCACTTGTGAACAATGTGGGTCCTGCAGTGGTCATGTGGGGCCCACTTGTGAACAATGTGGGTCCTGCAGTGAATATTATATTATATTCTGTAGTTGTGAGGCCTACGGGGATGTAATCCAGTTACGTGGAAGTTGTGAGTCCCATAAGTGAGTATTATAACTCGTATTCATTTTGTAGGGTCCACTGAGGTGAAACCTCATATGTGGGTATTGTGGGTTTCACTGAGATGCCAACATCATATGTGGGAGTTGTGAGTGCAAAGAGTTGCACTTGTGATCAAAACTGATCCATAGTTACGTTGTGCCTTGTCCAGGTCATTGCGGGTTGCGTGTGAGCTCATTCATGGTAGTTGTGAATCACATAGCACATAATGATTCAGAGTTGCATAGTGTAAATAAAAAGTTTAAATTTTAGCCCAAAAATGGGTGCATGATCAATAACATACAATTACTTCATGATTAGTGTTTGTTAATAATTGGGGTTTGTTTTTCAGGATATTACAATTTCTCATCTATCCCTTGATTTTTATTTATTTATTATTTTTTTTTGTAATTATATTATGGAAAATTTTGGATTAGAGTACTTGAGGAAACCCACTATAACTGATGTTGTTAAGCTTTGGCATCACAAAGAGGTACACGGGTTTTCGGGGATGTTAGGAAGCCTTGACTGTACAGATTGGGAGTGGTTTGGTTGTCCGAATGCATATAAAGGGTCATATGTTAGACGTGATCACGGTTCGAGTCCATTTATTTTGTTGGAAGTTGTTGCTTCACAAGACTTATGGATATGTCATGCTTTCTTTGGTGTTTATGGGTCCAACAACGATATCAACGTTCTACAACAATCCTCTTTATTTAGGGATCTGAAAAAGGAAAAGAACCAAAGATTCCGTTTGTGGCTAACGGCGTCACATACCCATGGGGATACTATCTTGTTGACGGGATATATACGGAATTGGCGACACTCGTTAAAACAATTCCAGAGCCATCTGATGATGACCATAAGTGAATAAGGTATAAGAGAATGCAGGAATTGGCAAGGAAAGATGTAGAACTAGCATTTGGTGTCCTGAAGAAGAAATGGACTATACTAGCCAATCCCGCATGACAGATGAAAAAAGACAGAATAATGAATATGATGTATACATGCATCATATTACATAATATGGTTCGAAAGGACAAGAAAAAGACGATATCTCCCAAATGCTTCCTGGAAGAAGTACATCAACCGGATGACCTCATATGATTCGATGAACAAGTGCGACAAGTTATGAGGTACATTATATCGGCATAAGCGCATCAAAACCTTCCTGCCGATTTGGTTGAACATTTGTCTCGTAATGGTTAATTTTTAGTTTACGATTTTTATTTATCCATGTATTGTTTTTAATTCCATACGTTTATATTTTTAATTTATGTAATGTTTTAATTTTTGAACAAAAGTTTTTAATTTCCTACGTTTACGTTTTTAATTCCATACGTTTATGTTTTTAATTTCGTACGTTTATGTTCACATTTATGTTTTAAGTGTATAAATATAAAGTATTTAATTAAATAAAAAAATATGTATGAAAGGTGATGGATGATGACCAAAAGACGTGAATGAAGAAATAGAGTGAGAGAAAATAAGAAGAGAGAGAAAATTGAGGTGGCGGTTACCCGGTCACTACGACTTCCCATCCCTTACCTAAAAGTCATGTATGTCTAGACTTAAAAAGCCAATACAACAATTACAATTGATGGCGATTAGCAGGGCTATCCCATTGATTTGGAGGCCCGGTGCGCAATCACAAATGAGGCCCCCATAATCCAAGTCTTTCACTCTTTTTGTATGTGGCAAAAAGTAGGGGTGAGCAGGAACCGCACCGCAATCCGCCAACCGCAAAAAAACCGCAAAATCCGCACCGCAAAAACCGATCCACAACAAAAACCGGCAGGGCGGTTCTTGAAATTAGAAAAACCGCATTTTGCGGTGCGGGGTGGGTTTTCACCGAAAAACCGCACCAAAATAACCGCACCGCACCACTCCGTCATATTCAAATATATATTTTTTATTTTTTTATTATTACACACTAAAATTTATAATTTTTATGATAAAATGATTTTGTTTATACTTTTATAATAAATTATTTCACACACATTTTAATTATTAATTATTATCTGTGTTTTTAGGTAATATAACTTTATTTTTCTTTAAATTTATCATCGAAATTTATGAAAGTTTTCATCTTATTCGACTTTTACTATTGTATAGATTTATAATTACATACTAATACTCTTTCAACACATCATGTAACCTTATGTTATATTTATTTTATACTACCTCCGTCCCAAAATTATTGTCCACAGACAAAAAACACACAGTTTTAGAAAAGCATCATTATTACAACTTTCTCTTTCTTACTTTTTGCACAAAGACAGTTTTACCCTTAAACAATTAATTTCTAACTTCTTTAAATTTGTAATAATAACATCAAATGAGGGTAATATGGTAAACTTGATCTATATTCCCAATCTATTTATGGAAGTGGACAATTATTTTGGGACGACTGTAAAAGGAAAGATGGACTATAAATATGGGACGGAGGGAGTAATAAATAGGGGATATGTTGGCTACAATTATTGTAGCCAACTGGCTACAATCCTCTACTAAAATTACACAATAAATGATTCAGGGACCCACAGAAATAACTCAGGACCCACAAAAAGACTCAGTGACCCACAATTTATAACACAAAATTGTAGGGAGTTGGCTACACTATATTGTAGCTAATATATTCCCTAATAAATATATACCAAAAATTATAGAAAAAAAACAAGAAAAAATATTTGACCCAAAAAACCGCAAAAACCCGCAAAACCACATAAACCGCAAAAACCGAAACCGCAAAACCGCGCGGATGTGGATTCTCATTTTTTAAAAACCGCAATTGCGGATGCGGGTTGGTTTTTACCAAAAACCGCACCAACCCGCACCATGCTCACCCCTAGCCCAAAGTTTGTCTTCTAGTTTTTATATGACCAGGTTCAACTTTGATATAATATTTAACAAATAAAAATTCAAAATGTTTATATATAAAAGTATAAAACTATAAATATTAATGGATGTATACTAAATTGATGGACTTTACAAAAGGGGGCCCAGTGCAGTTGCATCACTTGCACATGCTAATCGCCGCCACTGACGATGAGATTGATTTATATGAGCATAGATTTTACTACATTTTTCTTTTTCTTTCTTTTTGTCTATGTTAGCGACTATTGGCACATCTTTTTTTAAGAGTTGAGATCCATGAAGAACCCATACATGCCATAGAACCTATCAACCAATCATAGCTACCCATTTATATTTTCCACTTTTTTTTTCAAAACAAAATATCTTGCAAACCGTAAATCGTCAAGCTACAAAAAAAAAAATACCATCGCAACGAGAATTAAAAGATCTTTCTATAGATATGTATTGTTATATACTTTCGACGTTTTTTTTTCGACGAACTTTTTTTTTTTTTTTTAATTTCCGCCCAGAAAGAATCATATATGATTCGTAAAAATCATATATGATTCGTAAAAAATCATATATGATTCGATTCTTACGAATCATATATGATTCTTACGACTCATATATGATTCGTAAGAATCATATATGATTTGTTAAAATCGAATCATATATGATTCTTACGAATCATATATGATTTTTCTGGGCGAAAAAAATAAAGTTTTCATCGAAAAAAAAGTTCGTCGAAAGTATATAACAATGCATGTCTATAGAAAGATAATTTAATTCTCGTCGCGATGGTATTTTTTTTGTAGCTTGACGATTTACGGTTTGCGAAATATTTAAGTTTTAAGAAAAGGATGGAAGTTTATTTTTTTATTTTGATAAAAAAAATGAGTGGCTAAAATTGCTTGATTTTTTAAAGGGAACTCAACCCTTGTTATCAAACAAACTACAATATCAAAAAAGTTGATAACACATTAACACTACTATTAAGTAAATACAAATCAGCAAGTTTGTATGAAAGTGTGATAAGTGTTATACGTATGAAAAAAAGTTATATGGAAGATTAAAAAAACAATAGAATTTTTATAAATTTGAATCCAATATTCAAACTGAAATTATCACACTAACAAAATAGAACACTATAAAACAAAAGACACGATTTGATAAGCCAACACTGTCGAAATTCCTTTACTTTTACGAAAAAAAGTTTATTTCTATATAATTTTTTTGTTTGTTCTTACGCATATTTTGTTGTTTAGCAACTTGTTTTCTATCTTGAAAAGTACCGAAATCTATCTTCTTGAAACTCTAGTGTACCACTTTATTAGTATTTAAAAGGCAATCCTAACATGGGTAGGGTAATATCCATTTAATTTGCAAGTATAACAAACACGAGTAAATGTCATGTTCAACACTTAACTTCTTATCATTTAGCGTGTTTATGAAGAAATGAATATTTTCTTAAATTAGGTATAAAAAAAAGATAGAGCTGTGATTAAAATTTACATGTTCAAGCTCACATTTTGTTTGTCACGACTTTAAATAGATATTCGTTAAGAGATAAAATTGCTACAATTAGAGATAACAATCATGTGAGATGATTTAACAGTTTAAGCAACATTTATAGGCATGCCTAATTAAGTTACCGAGTATTAGATCACTCCTGACTATGACGCGTCTATTTTTGTGTCAATTGTGTCACTTCAGCGCCACAACTAAATTTACGTACATTTATAATAAAACATTCATTAATTAAAACAACCATTATATAAATAAAAAACGTTACATTATTAAAAATAATACTAAAATTAGTGGACTACTTATCGTCTTCGTCACAGGTTTTTGCAAGCTGTGCACAGATTTCACCACTCGAATATCGTGACAAAGTCACATATGACGAACATGCACTCCTTTGGCTATTTCGGATGGTGTCATGACCTGGTTGTTGGCGAATCGGGTCGTCTCGGAATAGCGTTTCCTATTCGGGTTCGGGTAGATTGGAGTCTCGTCTTCGTCAAGATTTATTGGGTCCGAGATGTCATCAAATAACCGTTTCTGACTCATGACACCGGACTCAAACCAAAACTTTGGGTAATCTTTGAGTACATGCCAACATTCTTCGTAACTGAAGTATCTTAACTTGTTGCTTGAAGTGCCGCTTGGCGGCGTCGAAAACGACTTTATCGTTGGCATCGCTTTGTCACGGGTATCATACTTTTTGTAGATGGCCCCGAATGTCTTGACGCCTTTTTCTATTTTGTTCCGGTTTTCTTTTGTTGGTTTTTTTGGTACGTTTTTAATTAACTAACTTTTTGTATGCCGCACCTACGGTAGCCTAACTCATTCGTCTGTTTGTGAATTTCTTTGGATAAAATTTTCAAAAGCGCCTACCCAACGTTCTGACATTATCTTGCACTCTTCATCAGATCATTTTTTTAAA
This sequence comes from Artemisia annua, assembly GCA_014162995.1. NCBI lineage: Eukaryota > Viridiplantae > Streptophyta > Magnoliopsida > Asterales > Asteraceae > Artemisia > Artemisia annua. The sequence continues at coordinate 13,680 of LBNU01017427.1, forward strand.
AATTTTAGGGGGGGGGAGGGGTGCTATAACAAAACGCTTTTGAAAAAATTATTTTCAACATTATTATTACTTAAGTCTTGGTATCCATCACGGCCTCTCATTTTTTGTTGTTGAGCACATCACTGGTCATAAAAGTCACGTTCATAAGTTATAAACTAATGCAAATTTGAAAGAGCACATGGTAGTTTGTGTCGTTCTTTTCCTCAAATGACTTAAATAATCTTGAATTCCAAGGTCGGGAATGTAGAAAATTAATTAACCATCACAGTACGTTACAACAAAGGCTGCATATGCCACATATAATACGGCTTCAAAATCATGATCATCAATGAAGGGATTATTCAAGTNAATCATTCGATTGTGGTTGAGAGGGGCTTTTTCTAGACATTGTTGTAAAAAAATATTGAAAAATTAAGTAAATTGTATATAAAGATGGTGAAAATATAAGAATTGTTTTTGTAGTTGTAGAAGTGTGAAGAAAAATAATATATAGGTGTACATTTACAAGGGTAAAATGATAAGAGAAAAGAAGAAAATAATGAAACTAAAAATTCAAATAGTAATGTTACGGTTAAAAAAAAAAAAAAAAAAAAGGCCCCAACTTCTTTGCCCCTTGCTTGTCTTCAAACCGAAGAACACCAAACCAACGCATCACTGACGAGGTGGTGTCATAGGTGTCTGTAAATTGACGCTCGTCGGTTTGTAAACCTATGACACCGTCGGGAGTGGTCTGAGTGTTACAAATTGGTAGATGAGGAGTAGTACTATATTTTCCGGAGTGATTATTATTTCTAATCTTTTGACCTTCGTTAGGGACGTCACAATTATTTTTTTATGTTCTTCTTTCTATTGTCAATCAAATCACAAGCTGAAAATGATGGTTTTTGTAGCCGAAACTTGGACTAATTAACCAATTTGTCGGCGAATTAATTACTATATGAAAATTAGAAAGAAAAAAAGAAAATCTTTGACTTAGCATGTTCAGTGACATCATTTAACATGCATGCAAACAAAATATATATTCATGCGATGTACATAAACTACTATCAAGTATCAACTAGACAACTACTCCCAATATATTAAAACTGACCAGACTCCAAAAATGTATTATTGAGAAACAGCTTAAAAAGGTTGGTTTTACAATCTACAAAGCCCACATGACTCAAAATGAGTTTCTTTTGCAAATTGCAATACACATATTTTATAATCTTTTCAAATGTCAAAAATGAAATTGAGTTTTGGTAAAAAAAATGATTAAATTTGACAATTATTTTTATAAATAAAATTATATGTATACCTGTAGTTATTCCTTAATGGCAGGGTGGATGGACTTTGGCATTGTAATGTCTTTATCATATAAGGTTTGGTTCGAGTAGTCAATCCAGAAAATAGGGTACAATGTCCGTTATGATTTATTGAAATTATGAGCAGTTACGAATATAGTAGGGTCAGTAACAAATTCTTATTAGTAACAACCTAATCATATTTTGCATAAAAGTTCATAAGGTTTACACGACGAAGAATCAATACCAATTAATCATTACCAAAGATGTGAGCAAAATAGACACGAATGTATGCTTGTGGATAATATCCGTAAGTAAATGACATAGTTCTTTAATTGTTTTGATATGGATTTTGGACGAATCTATCCCTTTAAAGAGAGAAGTTACCCGCAACAATGATTCTTAGCCCCAAAGTGCAACAAAACCAAAGGACTTCCCGTGTCGTGATAAATATATTATATATATAAGAAAGAAAATAAGCAAAATAAGTTGTTTATTACCATTAGTGCATTGCTTCAGTAATTTGACTCTCACACCCTCTGAATGTTCAGTTGACCGGTTAAGTAGTGGATTGAGGAAAAATAAGTAACTATCATAATGTTTATTTGAGTGAATATTGCTTCCTTCTAGTGAAGAAACAAAACATGTCAAGTGAGAACCAAATCTTCAAAAATGTTAAAAGAGAACCAAGAAGGGAGAACTAACACAAACACAACATTTTTTGCTAACATTGTTAACTAAATGTCTATTTTTATTGAATATAATGATCTTCTATTAAAATAAAAAATCACTAAAAATACCATTTACTTAACGGTCAGTTTCAGTTTTTCTCAACTCCCTACGTTATATTATATCTATTGCTTCTATATTACTCCATCAAATATTTTCAGACAGCTTTTTAACTCATTGATAAAATAAGATTTACTGTGTTGGTTAAAGATATGTTTTATAACATGATAAATATGTTAAATACTTTTTGCTAAATAATTGTTCAGTTAGCTACTTTTTAAAACATTCTCTGGTATGCTTAATTCTTACAAATTTGTATGTGTTGTGTTTTTTTAGGGTCCAATGATTCTTTTTTTCTATATACTAGATAAATGGACAACGTCTACACTCAAGCCAAATAATTTATAGATAAATGTAAAAATGTAAAAAACAGCCTCAATCAAGGTCCATAATTGCATTCCATTTTGAAAAATATTTTAATTGACAATAATGTCTGAGGTATTTAAAGGCAATTAATATAAAACTTTCAATGCTATATTAACTCTCCATTCAATTTTTGGATCATGATCTCTTTTTATCTTTTATCTAACATTCACTATAACACGCATTTTGGACCCAATGGGTCAATATCAGTTATTATATGGACCAAAGATCAGTTATATAATTGAGATAAGCCTGGTTCATTGACCTTTGGGCTTCAATGATACACTATTTTATTCACTCATAATGACAAATCTTTGGTGAAAAAAATTGATTTGCACACTTATACTTTTGATTGAGACACTCTACTGCTGGGACGGAGCCAGGGGTTCCCGTGAGTGCCCGTGCACCCCATGAATTTTTTAATGTAGTGTTAATTTTTGAAAAGAACATCGATTTTTTCTAAAGTCATCTTAAATGCACCCGGTCCATCGAAATATGTTTCTAGTAATATTGTTCAATTTTTTTTGTCCACCCGGTCATCTTTAGTCTTGGCTCCGTCCCTGCTCTACTGTATGCATTATATACTTATACAGTGCTTATAATATGATTTAACTGCTTGTACTGTTGAGTGTCTCAATAAAAAATATGAGTATCCTACTCACCTCCCTTTTGCGAACGTTTAAAAAACTAGAAAAATCATAAAGAGTCATTTGTAATACCTCTTGAGCCAATAAAGATTTAGCATGTTCTCGAGCCTTTTGACGGGTCTCCGCCCATATTATTCTAGTTATCGTTCTTGAGCCTTTTAACCACATTTACAAAGTTAAACGCCTTCTTAACTTTGTAAAAGTGGTTAAAAGGCTCGAGAACAATAACTGTACTGATATGGGCAGAGACCGGTTAAAAGGCTCGAGAACATGCTAAATATTTATTAGCTCAAGAGGTATTACAAATGACTCTTTATGATTTTTTACTAGTTTTGTAAACGTTCGCAAAAGGTTGTCTTAATGCGTGAATATAAAATAGTGCATCATTGAAGGCTAATAAAGATAAAAGATGTATAAGGCATGGGTTGGACTGGTCCCAAAGGTCCATGAACCAGGCTCATTTTAATTATATACTAATTGATCTTTGGTCCAAATAATAACTGATAGTCTGATACTGACCCATTAGGTCCAAATCAGTGCTTAGTTTTAGGCGTGCTATCAATACTCACAAAACTCGAACCGAATATGTAATAAAACCGAATTATTTCGAAACCCAATCGAATTAAGTATTCGGTTCTCGAGGTAGATATGGTTTTTGATTTTTATTGTTCGTTTGGTGTTTTTTAGAAATGCTCATTTTTCTAATGCTTTTTTAAGAAGCTGTGAGATGTGGCTACTACTAACTGCTACTTTTACTAAACACACCCAAATGTACACCGAAAACCGAATTCACAAAAATACATATATTTTTAATATATTTATATACACAAAAATAACCATTAAAAATAACCGAGGAATCGAAAACCCGATAACCGAACCGATGAACACCCCTACTTAGTTTTGTCATTTGTGTCTTTTATTTTGTATTCGATTAGCTCAAATAGAAAGAGTTAATTGCATTTTTGGTCCCTGTGATATGGCTAAATTGCAGGTTTGGTACCCAAAACTTTGAAAGTGCAGCGATAGTCCCCATTTTGAAGTTGTGTTGCATTTTTGGTCTCTGATTGGTGTGAAATGACCAAATTACCCTTGTCTTTTCTGAAGAAGACAAAGGGTATTTTAGTCTTTTAACGTCATGTAGAACCGTAGAGGGGGGGGGGGTGAATACGGTTTCTTTGGCTTTTTAGATGTTTAAAAACTTTAAGCCAAGAAGAACACCAAGTGGTTGTACAATAATCCAACAACCACAAACACAACCAAAGTATATAAAGTAAGTAAAGAACACAACGATATATACTGGTTCGGGATGGGGGGTTTATACCATCCGTACGTCCAGTTGCGAATCCACGACACCGATACTATTACTCTAGTATAATCCTTTTGGTGGATTACAAACCGTTACAACTTCACTCCACCGATATGCACTAAGATCGGTGCTCACAAAGAAGAGCTACTCCCCAACGGTATTTCGCCCTCGGAAACCACCCAAAAGAATCTCGCGATTCGACTTCACCTAGGGATCACAAAGATCACTACCAAGACTTCCCACCGGAAGTATCAAACCCCAACTAGATCCCCAATGATCTAGGCTTGGTCACCAAGACACAAGACTTCCCTTACAAACAATTGAATGAATGAATATAAGTTTGTTCAACCAAGCCCTAACCTAACCTAGAGACTCGATTGTAATAGAAAGGGTAAAGATAAGAAGACCCTCGACAAAATCACAAGAGTGGATTAAGTTCTTGTGATTCTTCCCTTGCAAGAAGATGTGTTCTTTCAAAGATGTTAGAATGAAAATCAAGAACACAAGATTAGAGATAGAGAGATTAGAGAGTGTTTAGAGAGAAAGAATATAGAGAGAAAGAATAATGGCAAGGGGTAAGGAATACAAGAGGCAAGGGTGGTATTTATAGGCCAAGAACTCAAACTTGGGAAATTTTACCGAGGCCAGCGCGTCCCTGGCGCGTCAGCGCGCCAGCAGCGCGCCAGGCGTTTGTAACAATTTCCCAAACTTTGAGTTTCGGGTCTTGTAAATACCATACCTTGCTAAACTCCCAATTGTACTTCACACTAAACCTTAACATTAATCATTCCAAGGTTTACCAACTCAAATAGCCAACTTGAAAACCATTTTGCGAAGAAGTTAAAGAGAAAGCAAATTACCAAGGGTGTAAAGTGTAGAAAGGGTAATTTGGAAGGGGTAGAGATGTTATTCCTCACATGGCATAAGTGAGAAGAGAATAGCCATGGTATATTCCACAAGGGAAGGGTTAAGGTGTAACTATGGTTAGGTTAAAGGTTTAGAAGGTTAACCATGGTTAAGTGTAAAAGGGTTAAGCTTAGAGATTTAACCATGGTTGGGTTGAGAGTGAACCATGGTTAGGTTGAAGGGTATATCTAAGGGAATATTCCATCCTTGGTGATGGTTAAGGTGCTAACCGATCGGTTGGGTGGTATGTGGTTAGGGTTACAGGTATAGTTAGGGTTAAAGTGATGGAACTAACCATGGTTAAGTGAGTGAACCATGGTTGGGTTAAGAAAGGAATATTCCAAGGAATATGCGTTTGGCTTGGGGGAAGTGTGGCTTTGGATGGTTGAGATGAGTTGGTCTGAAATGGAGGGTTTGATTATAAAACATGTGTTGAAAAGAATGGAGGGTTGAGATGGTTTAAGAGATTGGAATGTTGAGATGTAAAGTGTGTAAGGAATATAAGAGTGTGTAAGAGTGTGTAAGTGAGTGGTGTGTATGGGTGTGAGATAGTGTGTGTAGTTTGAATGAAAAGTGCGTCAAGAGTGGTTGTGTAGAGATTGGGTTGTATAATGTGATGGGTATAGGTATGAGATTGCTGCGTATGACAGTATAAGGATGAAATGTGTAAAGTGTGTGTAAGAGAGGTATGTTGATTGAAAGTGTGGTTTGGTGTATTTTTAAGTGTGTTTGTGTGAGGGGGGACAAAAAGTACAAAAAGGGATGTGTGTAAGGGATGTGTAAGTGTAATGGAAAGTGTATAAAATATGAAGGGAATATAAAGTGTGGGAGTTTTGTGTGTGGGGACAAAGGTACACTTTGTTAAAGAGGTGCTAAGGGGAAATAGTAAGAGTGTGTTAGGAAGAGGTATAGTGGTTTAGGGTTTGATGCAAGTGGTTTTGGATTTATGGATATTGAGTTAGATGGTTTTGAAGTAAGTGGTGTTTGGTGGCAAATGTTTTGAAGTAGGTGTTTTGGTTTTGCGTTTGATGGATTGGAGTAGATGGTTTTGCATGGTGAGTGGTTTTGAGATAGCATGGTTTTGGGTGAGTGGTTTTGGATGAAGTGGTAATTGTGAAGAAGGATAATAAGAAAATAATTAAGAAAAGGTAATAGATAATTAATTGTCATTAGCAAGAAAATGTCTTGACAATTACGATTATAAGTTGAGAAAATTCATAGGTACCTATATGATCTCAAGCTAACCGCAGACGTCGGAGAATCCAAATTTCATATCCGTGACTTTCAACGACTCGACGTTCCTCAAACTAACACCTTAGTGCTAAACAAGTCAAGTGCTTGCCTTATTGCTAAAGCCATGAAACCCAAGTGGCGTAAGATGCGTTTACGCAAAGTACTTTGACTTCGTTTACAATCAAGGGAGAAACTGTTACGTGATAGAGAAGACGTTAAGTACGGGATATGAGCATCAGGATGCTTTCACGTGTTGTTACTGAAATATATAAGCTCCCTACAGTTTAGAAAAGCCTTGGTAAGAGGCCAAGTGTTAGAAAACTTGAGTTGCGTTTTAAAAAATAGGATCTCTCAATCTCTAGACTCGTTCGACGTGTTCTCAATTAAGCACATAACATGTACATTACCTGAATTGAAAGATCCACATTTTTCGGGTAAAGGGAAAGGCCGACTTTGAAAATCGCCCCGAAACATACAAGACGCCTGCGCGCGTCGCCTTGCGCGTCAGCGCGGCGGGCAGCTGCGCCGGCAGCCGGCTATATGGTTTCGGGCGAATTTAAGGCTACCGTTTGACGTTTTATGTTTCAAGCATTATTTGTCCATTATCAAAACATATTTGAGATCTTGCATCATGTTGCCTCAACAAATCTCCCTCTTTTTGAGATGACAAATAAAAATCGAAAGCATAAACTTACCAAACGGTAGCGAAGACAGAGCGCCTTTGGGTGTACTTGCTCGGCCGTCTTGACCTTTGCCTTGTAATTTGGTGAAGTTGGTGAAGTCTTTGCTTGTTCTTTGCTTTGCGTGATCTTCACGCCCTTGCTTTTTTCTCCCCCCTTTTGTCGAATCAAAAAAGGCGGGACTTCCATTGAATGCGTAAGTAGCTTGTAAGTAACCACGCCGAACGTGCTCCCCTTTGAACATAGCCTCCCCCTAGAATTTTGCTCCCCCTTGCTTCAAGGCGGGGATCCATGGCGTCAAGCGAGCCTCACCTTTACGGTGCGCCTAGCTACATAAAGACAATACAACTCAAGAAACAAGAAATTCTCACGTGTGCGAATTCAAAATGGTTTAGGTGACCATTTGGATATCTTGCAACTTCTGCGCTTAGTTTACAACAATATTATATTATATATTTGCGCAATATTATAACTTATGCATATCATAACATATTCCAGCTATTATATCAAACTGTTGATTAACACGTGCCATATCATCACAACATTAGTTATAATAAAAATGATTTACAATCATTCATAAGCATATCACTATACTCAAGTAAGCATGACACATGTTCAATAAGAGCACAAAGTTTCACAAATAAACATGTGAATATGATCATAAATAATCCATAAGTGAGAAAGACTAATCAAAAGTCTGATTTATACTATGTTTGTTAACTCGAATATTATTCAAAAAACATGAGAAAGCATACACGTTTATAAGCCAAGGTAGTCATACTCAATACTTAAAATGCCCAATTATATGAATGACCTATCCTTAAGTTACTTCTAACAAGTCATGCATAAACAATGATTCCTAGATGGTAATTGACACCGATTAATAACTTCTCCCCTAGATTAACACAACCTCTATAGAAACACCTATATGATGTAAATTTAACCACAAAACTACAACATTCCTACTTTCTTGGGAATCAAGTTATCTAACTCAACTCCCATGTTTTTCACATAATACCTTAGCACATAATTTAACCAAAGCTATAATGAGTTTTGGTGAATATCAAGCATAGCATAGCTTTCTAAGACTCTAAGTGATCAATTATCCTTATAGTAAAGTGCTTAAACACTTAGTGTATATAAGGCATGACACCTAAACTTTTTGCGAAATGGATTTGCTCGCGCTAAATGCACTGCATAGCATCTCCTTAACTTCTTGTCGCTTCCTTTGACAACCCTCAATTGGGTTTGAGGAGAACTAATGGGGTCCGAGAAGTTATGTGAGATTTCCATGTTGTTCGTAAAATTCCCCAAATTGCCCCTATGTTAATCTATGCTAGCAAGACCTTGTTTGGTCTAAGTAATACGAAAATGTGCATCCTAGTGTATAATACTTTAAAGCTTGGTGAGCACA
>LBNU01017428.1:0-33676 GCA_014162995.1 Artemisia annua
TTATATATTACCTTTGAGTTCTTCAAAGTACTTCCATTCATATAATAAGGCAAAACGTCACAATATATCTTTAACTAAAATGGGTAATTTGTAAAAGATAATTAAATTAAAAAGCGGTAAACTATTCAACCCCCCTTCTAGTTTTCCACAATACCTATTCCAATATAGATTGATACAGAATTTGAAAACTAGGAAACCCGAATATACAGTAAAAAGATTCGGCACAGACAAATTTTTGAAGCTGCATTCATTTCCGCAGGTCGCATGAGTTCACAAGCTTGGAACCCATTTTAGGCTTATAAATCCGATTTTCTGTTGGTGTTGAAGTAAAAACCAACAAAGCAATTGATGGATGATATCAAGACTTCTATATAAACACATCCACACTTCCTTTACAATGTGTTCTCAAGTTGAGTAAAAGGGAGGAAGGAAAGTGAAAGTTATAGTAGTTGTGTTCTCAAGTTTTATTATAGAAATGAAAAGGAAAGTAAATGAATGAAATTGGGGTTATTTTGCTTTAAAAACTTTCACCCCACTTTTGGGGTGAAAGTTTACTTTACTTCTTTTTTCTTACTTTACTTCCTCTTTCTTTAGTTTACTTTCACTTTCCTCTTCTTTTTTTCTTGAGAACACAGTGTAAGAGACGTGGGATGCACTATTTTTCTCAGATTTTGTGTTTCAAGTTTCCCACTTTGAGACACGATATCTCATTCATATTAACTTCATTTTGAATACTATTTAGCTCGTTGCGAAGCTCTCTTCAAGGAGAACGCAAACCTGCTAACCGATATAAATATATATAACATATACATATATTAAATTGTGTCCAAAGTTTGAAAATAATCAGTAATCACGATATCTACACATTTTAAACAAATATCGTAAGGGTGATAGCAATAAGACCAAAACAATTCGGTTGGTCTAGGCATTTTGCTCGGTCTCATTTGGTCCCCCTACTACGCCAACCGAACCCAACGCCCCCCCCCCCCTTTTTTTTTGATTCATTTGGTCTGGTCCCGAACTGAATGAAATGGAAAGAATGTGTGTACCATTGTAAAGTTTTTAAACATTGAGAGGTGTTTGTTGAATATAAAAAATATATATATATATATTTAAACCCTACTTGTTCTCTATAAAAATCCTACCATTTCTTAATTTTTATACACACTTTCTACCCAATCCTGTTTACATTCACATTTTAACTTCTCAATCTAAACAAATGAATTCCGAACATATCTTTTTTGATGATACAGATGACGAAGCGGAAGTTAATAGTTTAATCTTCGAGTTTGTTAAAGACACTGATTTGCTTATTGAAGCGTTCACTTTTAGAATTCAAAAAAACCCACGAAACCCGATTGATAGAGATCGTCAAGGTGTTCATGATAATCTGGTTGCGGCTTACTTCAGTGACGAACCAATGTACAACGACTACGTTTTTTCTAAGTGATTATGAATGAGTCGACCACTATTCATACACATTGTTTGGGAATTGACTGATAACTTCCCGTATTTTCAACAAGCATATGATTGTACGGGAAGATATGGCATTTCCCCGTTGATGAAGTGTACATCTGCAATTCGTCAAATTAGCATACGACACCGTTCCAGATGCTCTAGACGAATATCTACAAATTTGTGATAAAACTTCTCGTGATAGTCTTGTTGCTTTCTGGAACAAGGTTATGGAGCTATATGGAAAGGAGTATTTGTGAAGGCCTACACAAACCGATGTCGAAAAACTCTATGTTTTTCACGAGGCAAAACATGGGTTTCCTAGGATGGTAGGAAACATTAACTGTACGAAATGGCCGTGGGCTCAATGCCCAACTTCATTACGTGGTCAATTTTGTAAGGGTGATTCAGGGTTAGATCCATTTATTTTATTAGAAGCGGTTGCCTCACAAGATTTATGGATTTGGCATGCATTTTTGGTGTTGCCGGGTCGAACAATGAGATCAACGTTATACGTCAATCGCCTCTTTTAAACGATCTCAATGTCGGGAAAGCACCAGAGGTTCCATTTGTGGCTAACGACGTGAATTATAAATGGGGATATCATCTTACTGACGGGATATATCCGGAGTGGGCTGTTCTTGTTAAGTCTATTTCACAGACAGGCTCGAATGATACAAAGCGAATAAGATATGAGCAAGCATATGAAGCAGCAAGAAAAGATATGGAACGAGTGTTTAGCGTGCTAAAGAAAAAGTGTGCTATAGTAAAAACTTTCGCACGATGACGAAGTCTTATAAAATTACATATTTGATGTACACTTGCATCATATTATATAATATGATACGAAAAGACAAAAAGAAGGCAATATCTCCTGACTTTTATCCGGATGAACAATATCGTGAAGATCTAAGTTACAAGTTGTGAAAGAAATACACAGCCGACAAACTCATCTAAATCTTAAAGCCGATTTAGTTGAATACATTTGGGATCGAATGAATGCACTCTAATTTTATTGTAATGTTTTTTAATTTTATTTGAATTATTAATGTAATGTTTTAAATTTTATTTGAATTATAAATGTAATGTTTTTAAGTTACTAATGAAATTTTAATTTAAGAAAAAGAAAAATTGTTCGGTCATATGTGCGGTCCCCTTACTACGAGTGTTTGGTCTTGGTTTGATATAGGAGATAGAAAGTTGATGTGACGCAGATGTGACAGTGCTGGGTTTGGCCTTTGTGTGTTCTTATTACTATTAGTCTAAGCTTTAACCAAAAGTAAATCGTAAAGCTCTTGAACATTGTTACATAAACACATACATGCGTATGTATATGTATGTGTGTGGTACAAAATGGCGCAAAATTATTGGAGTATTTGCAATTGCAAGAGTACACTTGGGAAACATCATGTATGATGTCAATTCCCGAAATAAAGAGTATATATGTGGTACAAAATGCAAAGTCCAAGAATGCAACAATAATAGATTTCAAAATGTCCACTAGACCCTCATGCATCGTCTGTTTGATTAAAATATAAACCACCACTTGAACAAAGTTTTCCACTTTCCATCAAAACCTTTTGGCACTACTCAAAGGTTTACACCTTGTTTGATTCATTCCGCACTAAATTTTTGGTCGATATGGTTCTCCTCCAAGAAGAGCATCTTTGATTGCGAAGCTAAACTTTTGCACTAAGATAGTATTAGACTGGGCACAGTGGTGACCCATATTGCATCATCTTTCCGGCTGGCACGTTAGCTTTCTCTCTTCAGCAACCAACACAACCAAAGTGACACAGTGGTGACCCATATTGCATCATCATTTTTTTTTTCAAAAAAAAACCATTTTTAACACAAACTCAAATTTTATTAATAATTTTTTTTTTATATACACAAAGGGTCACTTTTTTTGGTTTTTGTGAATTGCATTTAAGTTTCAAACGGTAAAGTAGTAAAATTGGAAGATTTGTTTTGTTTCAATGTCGGTTGCAAAACCAACCGATTGTGCATTTCATCACATTTCAACTGATATGCAAACCAAGTCCCACAATGGCATCAACCGACTTCCAAATCGGTTGTCAACCAAGCTCGACCGAAAACTTCCGGTCCACTGTGACCAGCCTTAGGCTGGTTACAGTGGTGACCTATANTTTTTTTTTTCTAAAAAAAAAACAATTTTTAACACAAATTTAAATTTTATTAATAAAAAGTTTTTTTTTTTTTTTAATACACAAAGGGTCACATCTTTTGGTTTTTTGTGAATTGCATTTAAGTTTCAAACGGTAAAGTAGTAAAATTGAAAGATTAGTTTTGTTTCAATGTCGGTTGCAAAACCAACCGACTATGCATTTCATCACATTTCAACCGATATGCAAACCAAGTCCCACAATGGCATCAACCGACTTCCAAATCAGTTGTCAACCAAGCTCGACCGAAAACTTCCGGTCCACTGTGACCAGCCTTAGGCTGGTTACAGTGGTGACCTATATTCACCCCACTTTCCGGCTGTCACGTCAGCTTTCTCTCTCCAGCAACCGGACACAACACAAGTTTTAAACATTTTAAAAAACAAATTTAAAATTTATTAAAAATAAAAACATTAATACTACCCAAAAAATACACAAGCTCAAACACAAACTCAAATATACACATTTTATTTGTTTGTTTGTGTGTGTAAATAAAGGGACTAAATAAAACTGGTGTATCTTCTTCTTGGTTTATACGTAAACATGCAAAATAAAAGGGAATAAATACGTAAATGAAAGAAAAATAAATAAAGGAACAAAATAAAACTGGTATATCTTCTTCTTGGTTACCTGCAACTCAAAAACATTTAAAACACTACCCAAAAATACACAAGCTCAAACACAATCTCAAATATACACATTTTATTTGTTTGTTTTGGATTTTTGGGATTGTTTTTGTGTAGTAAATATCGGTTGAGAAAACAACCGATAGTGTGTTTTGGAGCTCGGCGACCGATTCTTGCCCAACTCCCCACAGAGGTGATGACCGATGTCCATATTGGTTGAGAGTGAAGCTCGACCGATAAAATCCGGTCCACTATGACCAGCCTTAGGCTGGGCACTAACGTGACCCAATTTGCATCATCATTCCGGCTGCCACCTCAGCTTTCTCTCTCTTCAACCCATTTTCACCTCTCTCCTCACTAACGTGACCCATATTGCATCATCATTATTATTTATTTTTTTTAAAGGGACGAATGGTTTGTAAAAAAAAAAAAGGGACGAATGGTTTGTATAAATTCGGTCGCCACAGCAACCGAATTCACAAAAGAGGGCACCGGAATTAGCTCGACCGATTCTCCCCACTAAGGCCTCAACCGAATTCAAATTCGGTCACCAGGGGTGCTCGACCGATTTACAAAGCCCCTTAGTGGGCAGCCTTAGAAAGTGTTAGAAGATCACTTTTAAAGTACATATCTGCATCAAATAATACGGAGTAGTTGTTTAGGCTAAGCACTAACGTGACCCATATTGCATCATCATTTCGGCTGCCACATCAGCTTTCTCTCTCTTCAACCCATTTTCACCTCTCTCCCCACTAACGTGACCCATGTATATTGCAACGTTCAAAAAGGAATAAAGCACACATTTTCTAGTTTTGAATTCGGTCATCAGCTCGAACGATTTGGATTTTTCACCCGGCGACCGATTTCCCCACTAGGGCGTCGATCGATTTCGAATTCGGTCGTGGGAAGCGACCGATTTCCTCAGCCCCTTAGTGGGCAACCTTAATGTATACCATGTACTAATTTTTTGGGTTAAACAATTTTAACTTGTTTTAATTAAGGACATGTTGAAGCAATAAATACTATAAAAAGTAGTTAAAAACATATATCAATATTAAAGACACTGACTAAATAGTATTAGTGATATGAATAATATATCAATATATTTCAGGGGAAATTTTTTGTACCTGTTTGGCTCTGAGTTAATACGAAAAACACTTTTATTACTAACATTGGGATACTTTTAGAGGACAAAATTGCACCGTTCGTCCTTAAAGTTGACGCGTTTCGCGCGTATAGTCCTTTATCTTTTTTCTTTTTTTTTTTACATTTTCGTCCCTGAACTCTCCAAATTTCGCGCGGTTGGTCCCTGGGCCCACATTTTGGCTAACCATGGTCAATTTTGCTAATTTCACACCTTGTGAAGTTACTAAAATGCCCTTTCTTTTATTTTAATTTACAAAAACCTTTAACAAACAAACCCGATCATAAAAACACACAGCGATCCATTCCTAAAAAGAAAATCAAACCCAAATCGTAAATCATCAAACCTAACTCATAAAGCATTTGATGATGATTTCCATAATCAATTTTCGGATCCATTGTTACAAGAAAATCAAACCCAAATCCCAAATCATCAAAAGGCGTTCACCACTTCACATACTTCATTAGTATATAATGATATAATGATGATCGCGAAAGTCACATCTATATGTTGTAATGTAACTCAGAGATGCTTTTATCTGCATCTATGAAAGTGAAGCGATGTATTGTGTAGGATCAAGATAACACTTGTCGGTTTCGCTATTGTATCAACAAATGGAAAGGAAAGAATTTTTCATAACAAAAGTAAACCCAGTTCATAGGCTTTCATGTATCATTTAAAACCAGAAAACATTTTACACTTTCTGAAATCATCTAAAATACCCGTAAAATCATCCTATCCCCGTATTGATACAAATCAGGAGTCGTTATTCCATTAGTATTCATATCAATACTTTCTATATTTCATTGTGAAGTAAACAATAACAAGTAAGATCAGCATTTTGCTTGCTTAATCTGTACAAAAAAGACAGCATCTACAAGTATGTGTATATGACCAATCATGATTCATCTATTGTCCCGTCTCTTCTTTTACCAGCACGTGTAGCAATCAAGGCTTTACTTTTGACCTGGGTTCCAATAAACTTGTCACGAACATCTCGTGGAATTCCATTTACATCAGAAAAGCTGATGTTTGACTTTTTCACTAACTTTTTACCATCTTGTACACTTAGAACGGTATTATCGTCATTTACCTCCTTAAAAGATTCTGCCTTGATGCAAAACTCCACTTCCTCGGTTCCTTTATAGTACCTAGGAATCTCACCTTCTTCAAGTGGGTTTGTTACATCGTCTAAAGTCAAAGTGATAGGGGATGACTCTAAGAATCCTGCACTCCCCTTGCGGCCCAAAAAGTTTGAAATCTTCTCGTTTGTGAGCTGACTCACAGATGACCCACTGTTGCTGTTTGGCTGTGTGATCTGGTACAATAACCATAGGCTGAAGGCAGCAAATAACGCAAACTGAAGCAAGTGCTTAACCACGATTCCCTTAGACCGATTGCTTCGTGGAGTAGATTGGTAATTTGTCGGTGTGTAATTCATCATTGTCTGCATAAAACCATGAGTTTATCAGACTAGTTATACAAATGCCTATAATACCCTTCAAGAATGAGAAACTATAAGCAAGACTTTAAGAACTAAAACTGTTTATCAGTATCTTGTGAATATTTATGTAACGTCTGGTGCTACACAATGTGATACTCACATTACAAAATGTCAATAAGGAGCAATACCTTCTTTGATTTGGCTCACGTTTGTAGAATCAAACAATATTGACAGCTCAATAATTCCAAAAACGCATTCTGCTCCACTGAAGACGTCGACCAATGATACATGCTTTGGACTATATTAAGCGACCCACTTGTACAAGGTGATAGTGACTAAACAGACCCACAAGCAACAAATACAAAGTAGAACAAATCATAGAACCATATATAGACGGGCAGTACTAATCCATTACATGGACAGTACTAAGTTATAGGGACCAGTACTAACCTTACGCACACCAGTACCTTAGCTGTATCATCATCATGAATGTATTCTCACACGAGTACCTTAGTACAGTTGCAGCAAAATCACGACACACAACCTGATTCAAGAATATGCGCTTTCAAAGGAGTAGGGTTACTTTTCAAAGACCAGTAACCTCAGGTTAATAAACGTACCCTTACTCCTACGCGAAGTAGAATTGTAGTCTTACTCCAACACCATGCGTACCATCTCCATCAGTACCCTTAAAACGATTATAAACACGAGTACGCAATGGTCAAAATTTTCAAAACCCACCCAATTTGCATACAGACCCATTCACAAAAGTCCTTAAAATAGCGATTTTGGTTTTTATTTTTCATTTCCTCATTGCCAAATTTAGCAAGTTTTGATCATTGAAACTTTTTTAGGATACTCAAAAGGCCTCAAGTTTGTATCTAATACCTGGATGGTGTGTGGTTAACTACTAGGGGTACCGTAAAATTCTATCCCGAATTGTTTGTTTCTGAAGCAATACAGAAGCATATTATATGGTTCTAGAAGGAGACCATGCATTTCCTTGACATGTAAACCCACACCATCCTTATAATAACAAATTTCTTGACATGTAAAGTAAAATACGTATAAACGTCAAGCGTTTTACATTAAAAGGTAGCTCTTTGGCCATGTAGCAGTTTAATTCCACTAGCTTTAAACTTTTGACTGTTTAAATTGGAGCATCTTCTGTTACAAGGTTTCCCATAATTCTGTATACGAATTAACTAAAGTGGTAAAAGCAATAAAAACTTGCAGCAGTTCAAAACCTTATCTGATTATAATTACAATCTAACTTTAAAATTTAAGAATGGGGCTCACCTAGATAAGGTCATAAGTGCATGATAGTTGACAAACTCTCTGTATCACTTGAAGAACATTTAATCACTTTAAATTTTTCATTAATGGTATACTTAAGAGACGCACTCATAAAAATCAAAACTCGCAGTAAATTAAAGACCACAATTTGAGTTAGTCGTCCTTTTCACATGGGAGTTCAATAATGGAACTCACCTGGATATGGGTTTGAATGCGTTTGGATTGCTGCACATGTTTGTGTATGTGTGTTTAATTATATGTGTTTGTAAATTAAGATAAAAAGAAAGGGCATTTTAGTAACTTCACAAGGTGTAAAATTAGCAAAATTGACCATGGTTAGCCAAAATGTGGGCCCAGGGACCAACGGCGCGAAATTTGGAGAGTTCAGGGACGAAAATGCAAAAAAAAAAAAAAAAAAAANAAAAAAAAAAAAAAAAAAAAAAAAAAAAAAAAAAAAAAAAAAAAAAAAAAAAAAAAAAAAAGGACTATACGTGCGAAACGCGTCAACTTTAGGGACGAACGGTGCAATTTTGTCCTTTTAGAGCGATAACATTTCAAATATATAAAACGAAAGCCAACGTACAACAGATTTTCAAAATCATTATATAACTTTTTGTTTTCACTCTATACTAAACTAGCAAAATGTTATCTATCGAGTTTGCATATTAAAAGGTATCAATTTACGCCACAATAAGTGGTCGCTATGATATGACACAGACACATGATTTTAGAATAGTCATTGTCTACATTAAGTTGTTGTCTTTACTTTTTTTGGTTTTTGTTAAGGTGAGTATAACATGAAAATGAATATTTATTTTTTAATACAATTATAGGTAATAAAATGCACACTTGTTACGAAGAGACGGATCTACATGTTAGAAATGGTACACACTTGCATACCCTGTAAATTCCTTCCCGACTTATTGTACTATTTCTGTCCCAAAATTATTGTCCATATTTGACTTTTTAAGTATTTCTTTTTCAACTTTGACCCTAAATATTTATGTTTATGTTAGATAATACTTGATAGAAATTTATACCAATGAAAATACATTTAAAACGCAATTCATTCATATATTTTGCATCAAGTATTACCTAATACAAACAAAACGATTTGATGTCAAAGTTGAAAAAGATAGACCAAAAAAGTCAAACGTGGACAATAATTTTGGAACGGAGAGAGTATAAGAAATTTAATTTTGTTCTTTTACTTCGTTATTTTGCATAGAGTGCATGCCTTATAAAAATTAAATATATACCTTTTTTTATCTCAGCTAAAACAAATGAAAACAAAATTTAAAGATTCAAAGAAATTTAAAAGGCAACAATGATGGTTAAAGTTAACAATGATGGTTAAAGTTGTAGAGGGTTCTGATTATATTTGTGTGTGGGGTTTGTGGATGGAGAGGAGTGGGCCTCATTATTAATCGACCCAACATTTTCTATGTGATAATTAGAGATGGCAACGGGGCCGGGTATGCGGGGAATGGTTGATACCATCCCCATACCCGAAGTTAGATAGTTATCCCCATCCCCGTCCCCATCCCCGTCGGGGGTCACAATTGCATCCCCATCCCCATCCCCAATGGGGAACGGGGATCCCCAGTTGGGAATCGGGGATTTTTTACCATTACATGATTGACATTTTAAATAGATTTCAAATGGTGCAACCATACTAAAAGCAAACAAAATTCATTCATTAGATTAAGTTCAAGCATTCGACAAAACATAGTAAAGAGTACGACTTATCGTAAGTACGAAAACGACTACAATTGGAAACAAAAAACGAACTAATCCAACATGCAAAGGTATAACGACCATTAACAAGAGTATACTAGCGAATAATTGAGAAGCTTTTTAATATTATATACATATATAATTATATTCATATATAAAAGATATTCGGGGACGGGTTCGGGGACGGGTACGGGGACCCGAGGGTATTACCATCCCCGCCTCCATACCCGCTTTTGAGTAATGGGGATTCCCCATCCCCATCCCCATACCCGGTCAACTCGGGGATTCCTCGGTCAAATCGGGGTCGGGTATCGGATTCTCCGTCAGATTCGGATTTTTTTGCCATCTCTAGTGATAATCCGTATTATTTACTTTTTCATCTTTTATTTTTGAGAGAAAGTGTATACTTGGTACAATAAAGCAATGATAGAAAGACCTAACATATATGCTTAAAGTCATGTCTAAACTATTAATAATTTAACACATTACTTATGCATTTTTTCACTCCAAATATTCGCTTTTGATAAATCCACTTGTCATTATCTTATTATTAAGCATATCTTTAGGCATGACAATCATTTTTCCGCACAACAATATGGTTATAGGCTTTGCAGATTATAATGTAAATGCACCCATTATTTTTTGTTTAGCCAAAACCTTAAGATTTTTCAGTATAAAATCTAGCATGACCCGAATTAATCAAAAAGCATGAGAACAACAAAAGCATATAAACCATTTGAAAACCCAATCCGATCCTATAAAACTTAAATCGAAGTTTTAATTTTATATAATGCATACCCTATAGTAAATTTTTAAATTCGTCACTAATTGTACCTTACTTCATCTAACACTAAAAAGATACGGTAGGTGTTTTGTCCAACCTAAATTTATTACTCCCTCCAATTTATTCGTCCTGTTTTTATTTTTTTTAACTTTATTATTATTATTATTATTATTATTATTATTATTATTATTATTATTATTATTATTATTATTATTATTATTAATTTTGTTTTAAGTGTTTTTATTTGTGTTATATAATATTTAATAAAAAATTATAACAATAAAAATAAATTTAAAACATAATTTTTTCATATATTTTGCATCTAGTATTATTAACATAAAAGAAAATATTGAAGAAAAAAAATTTTAAAAAATCAAAACAGAAATAAATTGAAACGGATGGAGTAACTTTGAAAGACATTTTTGGTATGCATA
The DNA here is from genome assembly GCA_014162995.1 of Artemisia annua. Taxonomy (NCBI): domain Eukaryota; kingdom Viridiplantae; phylum Streptophyta; class Magnoliopsida; order Asterales; family Asteraceae; genus Artemisia; species Artemisia annua. The sequence goes on from LBNU01017428.1 coordinate 11,107, forward strand.
ATTAATAATTTCACGAATTTTATCTAGAAGGATTTTTTCTTCTTCTTTTTTTTTTGAGCAAAATTTTATTTAGAAGATAAAACACATGTTTTTTTAGAACTTTTGAACCAATAATAGGATGCCAAATAGGATCATAAAAATTTCCAAAAAAATAGTAGCGGATAAGACGCAGTTGGCCGTTCACGTGCTTCTCTCCACAACGTTGTACGTACAGTGATCATGTTATTTTCTGTTTTTTTTATTTCTTTTTCAACATTTGATTATTTACAGTATGTGAAATTAAGCCAAATATGAAATAAATTTTTTTACCTGAGTTATAATAGTAAAATTAAACCTTTTTTTTTATCATTTGAACAACACGTATCGACAGATATTAAATATACGTTCGTTGTTTGAGTTGTTGAAAATGTCTTAATAAAGAAAATAATTGATTTGTAAAATGAGAATGAATGGTTTGTTAAATTATGTTACTTTGTCATACCATTACATATATATTGATACATTCCTACCACTGGGGCATTGGTCCAGTGGGTGAGGCTTTCATTCTTGAGTCAATTGACTCAGGTTCGAATCTCATCCATGACACTTTGCTCCCAAAACCTATGGGCTCACTGGAGAGACTTTGTGGATAAGAGCTCAGGAGTCTAGGGGTGAGCAAAAAAACCGAAAAATCCGAATAAACCGAAAACCAAAACCGAACCGAACCGAACCGAAAATAACCGAACCGAACCGAATTTACCAAAACCGAACCAAACCGAACTTTTAATTCGGTTCTCGGTTTGGTTATGGTTTTAGTAATCAAAACCGAAAACCGAATTCATATAAAATTATATATTTTTTATATATTTATATATATAAAAAGATCAATAAAATGTTATATTTGTATTTATATTTATATTTACATTTATATAAATAACAATAAAATTTTATCCTAATATTAAATTATAATTTTTATATTTGAAATAACTTTTTTTGCTAAATATATTTGTATATATATATATATATTTTAAATTAAAGTGTGTAATTCGGTTAAAACGAAAACCGAACCGAACCAAACCGAACTAGAATTCAACCAAATCGAACCGAAAACCGAATTTTAATTCGGTTTGGTTTGGTTCAAGGTTTGACCCTAAAAAAACATTTAACCGAATTAACCGAACCGAATTAACCGAATAACCCGAAAACCGAACCGAATAACACCCCTACAGGAGTCCGAGAGTCTCGGCTCACTCCAGTTGGTGCCCCACTAGGCCAGAAGAGTTGCCCGGAGCTATTCCTTGTGGGGTGGACAATGGCTGGTGCCAAAAGGCACCCGGGGTCAGGGTGTTCCCGCCAATCTACACCTTTTTCTGGATATTGATACATTCCTTGTGCATTTGGCATGAACATGATAATTTATTTTTACGCAAATGAACATGATAATTTATATTTAAGCAAATAACATGATAATTTAAATTAATCATTTTTTACTAATTATTACTAGTATATTATAAGAAATTGATGCACAATCTATGTACCTTAATATACGGATCTTATATTATTAAATCACAATGACAAGTCTAAGCACGCATTTGAACACCCTATTATTTTTACCAAACTCAAAGGAATTGGATGACTTTAGTTTTACGACAACAAAAATACAATCTATACCAGGCTCCAAAAATGCTTTCTAAAAAGAAAGAAGGTCTATTTTCTTATGTAGTTTGTCGGTCAAACCAACAATTCTCTTCTCGATTAGGATAAACTGATGTAGAGTAGTGTTTTTTTTTTTTTTTTTTTTTTTTTAATCATCATCATCATCATCATCTTTAAACTGATATAAATAACCATAAATTATATGCAACGAGTAGAGACTAATATATTAGAGTAAGGTTAAGGCAAGATTGGAAGCTTATAGAAGAAATTCATGTTCCATTATTTGAAATCTTTGTAGTTTTAAAAAGATTTTTNTTTTTTTTTTTTTTTTTTTTTTTTTTTTTTTTTTTTTTTTTTTTTTTTTTTTTTTTTTTTTTTTCTGCAAAAGGTGAATTTTATATTAACTTCTCAAAATGTGTACATCATAAACATAGTCATACCCTGATATGGAGACATAACCCCCAATCAGTAAACAAAACATGAACTGATACATCTACTATTTAGTAGACAACTAACACATATCTGACAAAGCAATCTAAACAAGTCTGATGGAACTGATCTTAGACAACTTTCCAAAGCTTAGCAGTCTAACATCCACTGCATAAACCAACTACATTTTCATATCATTTCCCCACCAAGACCATTCAACCAGCACCCGCAGTGATCTAAGCAGGGTAGATGTATGGCTTCATTATGCACTTATAACACTTCTAGTCAAGGGCTCTGTCAAGTGACCTACATTTTTATCTCTATGAATGGCTTCAATCACTTGGGAACACACTCCTTGAGGGAAGACCAACCATTTCCTCTTTGATGATATATTGGGTGGACCAAGAAAGATCATCTTTCATTCCTCTCTATTCCACCTATCATATACCATCCCCTAGCCATTTACCCTTCACAGTGGAAGACCCTACTTTATGGTATATTCCAACTGCCAATGTTTAAGATGGTAAAGTCGGTCTTTTATTTTTGTGCAATGTTTAACCTTTCCATAATTGCAAAAAAAATTATTCATTAATTCCCTTCATAATACTCGGACTTTCAATAATTAACAAAGTGTGAGAAACACATAAAACAAGATCACCTGCTAGTTCTCTTACATTTCACAAAATGTTAAATTACTTGTAAGACCAAGTGCAGTAAGGATGAGATATCTGTCGGTCTCACTCGATCTAGACTAGTCCCTTTCATTACACATCTTCAAAAGGACACGTCCCACAAGGAAATTTTTGTTGAATCGGTAAGCGACCGAGTTATGTACAAAAGTTTGTGTGTGGTGTGTTTAGTTAAATGATTTTCTGATGTATTTTTTAATGATGTCATCGGTCTACTTATTACATCAAGTTAGTCATGAAGTATTGAAGTAGTATATGAGAGAAAAACCTGAAATGGCAGTTTGAATGTCGCTCTCTTGATAGTCCTTATTGCACTTGGTCTAAAAAATCGTCTTTTATATTTGATCCTTATAAAAATAAAATAATAATACATATGTACAAGAATTAAGTTATGTATGTAGTTGCAAAAAAATATAATAATAATAAAAATAAATAAATAATAAAAAAAAGTCGTGTACTTATCACGTAATTTTAGCCGATAACTAACACATTTGGTCAATTTAAGACCGCACTCCAACTCGATCATTGTTATAAGTTATAACCGTACTATATGCTTTAATCAGCTAAAAGCATCCAATGCAAAAACTTTTTGAAAATAGGAAATATACCATAAAAAAACAATTTCTCCAAATAGATCAGGGCGACTTTGAAACTGGGCTAACTAATATTATTATACGGTCCACTTTTATAAATACACAAAGTACAAGTGTGTAAGCTATGTGTAAGACTTGTACCCTAGTTGTTCTGTCGGGGCGACAGTACTTTGGGCGACCAAAATTGTCTCATTTAGTGAAAAAAATTTCACTAAATGAGAAAATTTTGGTCACCCAAAGTAAAGTCGCTCCGAAAGTACAAGTAGCCCCGCCAGAACATCAAGGGGACAAGTCTTACACATAGCTTACACCTTGTACTTTGCATACTTATAAAAGTGGACACGTGTCATGATATTAAGTTGGTAGCCAAATTTAAAGTCGCCCGGTCAATTTTTTATTTATTTATTTATTTATTTTTTGAAAAAGATTATAACGTGGTCAACTGAGCTACTTTTAAAATTTCCTCTCTCGAATGCAAATACGCAATAACTCATTTTTAAATCTTTTTCAACCATTTTCCAGCGTTTCATTGGAGATACTTTAAGAAAACATATCGTTAATTATTGCAAAAAAACAGTTTAACTGATTCAACAGCATGTTATCTATATCATGACAGAAGTATAAGAAGATAAGCTAAGACATTCTCTAAAAATCAATTATCCCAAAAAAAAAGAACTCTAAATTTGACTTGTTAGACTTCCTTTCTATATAGATTTAGAAAAAGCAAGGCTGTTAAAATTGAGATTTTACTATTGATCGTTTTTATCTTCGCAAGATTGGAATTGTAAGATCAGATCGAGATCGAAAGGTCCAACTTAAATATTAAATGTCTTATACTTCTAGTACATAATTCGTATTTAAAATCAATAATATAACAAATTTATAAAGAAAGAAGAGTTTAAAAAATATAATATAGTGGAAATGACACTCATATGGGTTTAGAAGAATAACTTATCTAATATGTGATTCAATTTAGTCTAAAAATCGACACTTATGGTTACTAATGCTTGTTTTATTATTACACTTTAACAAAACACATTCGTTTATAGTTTCTTTGTATAATTAATTAGTAGGATCGGATCGGATCAAGATTTTACGATCCTATAGTAAGACCGAGATCATCTGCAAGATCCTATGTCATCAAAGATCCTATAGAGAGGATCGGCCCGTTTTCGCTTAATAGAATCTTAATGTCGTACAATCTTAAATACTCTTATGAATATCTAGCTTTTTACCTACGCACCGGGGATGTAGGGTTTAGATTTAACTCAAAACTGTTTTTGTAATCACAACTAATGACATGGAAGATTTTGCGATCTGGTACTGTTTCAACAACACAAGTAAACAAGAAAGATATTTATGTAACTTTTCGTTGTAAAAACAATCCTTAAATCAGAGATTGTTTTTGTAATTGCAAATAAATTGAAGGAATTTTTTATTTTATTTTATTTTATTTATTTATTTTTGCTAAATCAAGAAATGTTTTTGTTATGTTTTATTGATACACAGTGTAATGATCACACGTACCGTATATAATATGAAGCATATGATTTGTTGACTTTTTAGGTATCTAGCTTAATTGATAAATCATCAAGCTACACATCTCAAATTGAAATATCTTGGCATTGTTAGTATATCGGAAGAACAATCATCGGGCTATCTCCATCGGCAACTGATATATTCATTTATGCAATGCCAATTCGGTATAGAAACATAATCACCAATTACCAATTTCCTTTTAATACGTGACTAGACGAGTACCCGTGGATAGTAGCGAGATTTTATAGCGGCAGATAATTTTCGTGATGAAAAAAAGTTTATGGGTTATAAACGAATAATAATAAAAGTTTGAGGATATGAGGATTAAACATAATGTTTTGAAACCCGGTTCAACCCGGGTGGTTCAACCGATTGAACCGTTCTAGTCGAAAAATGAGTCAATTTGACCCGCTCTTCGAGTTGTATTAATAGTTTCTTTTTAAAACACTTGTTTTCAACATTTTTTTTTTAATTTTACTATTTTGTTTTTCCTTTATATATATATATAGTATAGATAGAAGTATCTAAATAATGTCACGTATGTTGATGTGTACAACTTTCATAATGTAGAAATATGTGATTGCTATGGTTTGTGAATTTGTCAATGACTCATTGTATATGTGTTTCGTTTTTTTAGAAATTAATTGCCTTGTGAAATATGAAATGCCTTGAAATAACATAAAGGTTGAGGCTACCCTTTCCACATCTTGCAACCACCCAAGGGCCAACTACCTATCAAGTGGAGGGGCAAAAGGATCATAATAAATTTTGAGGAATACAAAAGGTTCACAAAAGAAACTTTTATACAAAGACGGAGTAAAATTATTTGTCCAATCAAAACAATTATAAAAAAATAAAGGTGTATTTAGTATGTTGCCATAAATCACAATGGATATGAGTTTGATAATAGTGGTCGAGCCCTCATGTATGAAAGATCCATACCTTACCCTTTTAAGGTATATGAAGTATAGAACATATCTATCATTCATTCTCATATTTGAAAAATTTATATCTTAAACAAACACATGATTGAAATGGAAATTCATTCACTGATTCTCATTCCGGAATACCAAACACACCCTAAAAAACTATTTGATTGGATAAATAAACTTGACACATCATCGTGTAGAACTTTTTTTATAAATTTTTTGTGAACATAACATATCTCAAAAATTTTGGTGCATGAAATGGAAAAACTTAATAATAGTGGGGTGAAAATAAAGACAAGAATAACACCAAATTCATCAATGTCATGTCCACCAAACATCATAATCATTAAACTAAACAAATATAGGCCATTCGAGGCTTATCCCTATTCCCTCCACCCATGGAGACACATGTGAAAAAGTTATAAACAATCACCATTATTGGTGGCCCCAATAACATATACACATTTTTTATTTAAACATATGACACACTTGTTGTATTATTTAATGAAAAAACTTTATTTAACGGTTTTCATTAATATTCTTTAATATCTTACCTTTTTTTTAAGTTACTTTAAGTAGTTCCCTTGGGTCATTGGTACGTTTTTGACAATTCATACGGAAACTCAGAAATTGTTTAGAAATCTAGCAAGATAAATAGACAATTATAGACTTATAGATGCTGTAGTTTTCCTCAACAGAGTTCAACGGGTTATGCATTCTAATGTGATGACCCCTAGATCCATGAATGTAGTTTTTCAGCGGATTAGCTTTGCAATCCAAAAAGGGCTGGCGGCGCAGCTTGTTGCCCGTTTGCCTTCAATTGCTTTATGTTGATTAGATGATTATGTTTAATATTTGTTAAGACTTATAGAGTTATAGTTATAAAAATGATATATCATAATCGACAAGACAATTGTTACAAAAATACATAGGTAATCATCTTTATAAAGATTCTAGACTCCTTTTCAATCACTCGACGATTGTTGTCTAAATTCGGGAATAACGAGAGACAATAATCATATATACCCTCTTTCTATTATAGGACAATCACATAAAAAGTAAAAAAAGAATATGTATATGAGGTGACATTTACCATAAAACGATGATATTCTGATGCTCTCAATCACACGTGTTCGTGAGTAACTGATATCACAAAAATCACGATGGGACATATCGTAGTATACAACTTGAATCGATGATTATAAAGAATATAATGAGAAGCTAAATGTTTTGAAAAATATGATGCGAGAATGGTATCTATAGTAGTAATTTCTTATAGATACAAAAATGTCTGTTTAGGGCAAACGAAGTGGTAATGAAAAACAAGTGTACAACATGCAACAAACTTCGACAGTTAAGTGCTAACTAAGTGGAAAATTCATTAATCACTCTTTTTTTAATCCCTTTTAGTCAACGGCTTAGCTCGGCTCGGTGTATAAACAGTGCCGGCTCGAGCCGTGATTTCACAATGCACCCAAATCATCCTTCTTCCTGCAGCTAACTTCCCGCCTGACAACTTCGTAACAATACCTGTTCAAAGTTCCACTTTAATGAGTACTGTATAGTATAATGAACACTATATAGTATAATTAAGAATTCATTAATTTTATATTCTTGCATTCTGAATTTTATTCCATCTGTTATAAAATATTCATTAAAATCATTAATTTAATTTATCTTTTATTAATGAAGTGTTTATTTCTTGTTTTTTCTGCGAATGTCTTCCAAGAAATATTATTAAGAACACAAAATGTAGAATTTGACAAACCAAAAGTATTAAAAAATAAAAAAAAAATATAAAAAAAAGTAATAATAATATATATATATATTTTTTTTAACTAACTGGCTTAGCTCAGTTGGTCACTTGGGCTCCTTTTGGAGCTTGAGGAGGTTTTACCCAAGGTTCGAGTCTCGCAAGAGACAAAAAATTCAGGTTTTCCTCTTAGTGCGAAGCCTTGAGTTTTAGGGTTTCTTTCGCGGGTCTCATCTTCGGGTCCCGGGGCCTTCCCGTTTGGATAATTTAACTCGAGAGGTCGAATTTCAAGTGTGATGCCGTTCTAAAAAAATAAGTATATAAAAATAAAAAATAAAAAATAAATATAAATTTAAAAAATAAAAGAAGTAAAGGGGTACAAATAGTACCATTGAATGCAAGTACAAAGACCGTCCAACAACTGCTACCGATGTCTTCTTTTCCCGACATACAAAAAGGTTGGTGGCCCTGGTTCAAATAATGAAAACAAGGGACCAGAAACAAATTATTAAAATTTAGTATTAGTGTACGAGGTTCTTATGGTCTGTGTTTGTAGGCGACGTGGTCACTTCTAAACCTTTTAAATCTTCATTAAACTAATCAAAAACTGTTTCACCTTTATTTATTCTTTATTGTCTAAAATGCCATTCGTAATCCAGCCCAATCCAATATAGGCCCAATAAAAGATTAGTTAAGTTGATGTGAAATTTGTGTATTTCACTGTTTTGTACAAGTTTAGTTGAGTACTAAATGCTAAAGATCATAGAGAGGAAACTACATTGCTAAAGTAAGTGAAAATGAGTAAATGAGTGATCCCTTATGAACTCGAAACTTGGTATACGAAATGAGACGTGAGATGGCCTTCAGCTAACGACATTGCTAGAATAACAAAATGTATAGATTCATCTAGCATCTAGTCGGGTGGCATTCGGTTCTTCTTTAGGTTTATGAGAAACTAATGCTACCAATTTTCTAGTAAACTCCATGTCTCTGTATACTCAGAAACATTGATTTATATTTGTAAGCACATACATATTTGAATCTTTTGCTATAAGTTACAAAGATCAAGATATATATTAATTACTTTTATGTTTGGAACACGAACATTTTTGCCTAAATATGTGTAACATAAAGCTACAGTATTCAGCATGTTTGATGTTTGTTTAACAACTAATGAGCCGATACCTGACATGGTGACAGATTGGCAATCACCAAACTTGCCAAAAACTCTAATTTTTAAGACATAACATGATCATGAATGAAATTTGTATTCATAGTCAGAGCCAAGTTTGATGCGTTATTTTATACTTGTTCGAAATCACATAATACGAAACTATGAATGAAAACTACTTTTATTCCTATGATACATTTTTACGTTAGGAAGAAAACTTAAAACCAATGCTACAACGTTTTACCATAAAGTCTAGATAACTTTCCAGAAACAATGTCCCTGATTGTGAGTCTTGGGAGTGCACAACTGCACACCTACGATCAAGTTATAACGCATGAAAAATATAGTTTTCTCAGTATTAAGACAGAGTGTAATATGTGAGGGTGTCATGCTTCAAGACGCCCGTGTTTTTTTTTTTCGGTAGGGTTCTCAAGGATGATCTCAACTAAGGGGAGTGTGTTAATAATTTAACATTTGTCTTGCTGCGGTTGTGCTCTCTGGTTACGTTAGCAAATGAGACACCACACTTTATTTCGAGGTGTGTGTGTGTGTGCACGCGCGTGTGTTTGCAATGACCGTCAGCGAATGAAAGACCACACCATGTCAGTCACAGCCATTTTAGCAGTTAGCTGTAATGGCGAACAGCCAAAGGGAGATTCACAAAGTGAATGGGCAAACTTGTGTGTTGCAGAGCTATATACGTCGCCCAACTCATACACCTCGCCCAACTGTGACTGCTGTGGAATACTTGATTACTCATGTACTTGGGCAAATATGCCATGCATATTTACTCATTGGTAATATTTGCTATAAGCAAATAATAGGTCAGAAACATTTTTGTGGCCATAAACAAAAAGTTGATTCAACACACTCATGCATATTGCCAACTACTATACAAAGTAGTATGATGTAATAGTAAACTCAGCATGTTAACAGCACTCAGAATTAAACAATCAATGTGTTCTTATGCTAAAATGGTGCATTAGTAAAAAAACTTAACAGAAGACATGCTATATAGATAGCATGACTAATGATTCTTATATTGAATTGAAGTTATAGATTTACATAAAAAATCAACAACTCACCTTGTCTACACTAGCTTTAGGGCTTAATATTTGTGCTACCAATAATCGCCACAAGAACAAGATCCACCACAAAAATGATGAAAACGGTTTATGTCTCTTAAAATAATCTCTCGATTAACCACCAATGAAGCATACTTAAAAGCCGAATGACAATCACCACAAACTCTGATGTTTTTCTTGATCCTGATAACAGACCCTGGTGGCGTCTTTAGAAGTGCAAATGCTAATGCAAGCTTTTCACTGTGACATTGCAACTTTGCTTCTCTTTCTTGCTCATCAACATACATAAGAACATGACTCGTGTCCGGAACATACCCAATTTCCTTAATTTTATCACTAATTTCCCCCCACTTTTTATATATATCCTCTTTCAGAGGATGACTTTCATCATTAGCCACAAACATGTGTACAGAATTTTCAATCTCGACCCAACTGCAAGCGGGTTCTTTCTTAACACCAATATCTTTCATAAACCTTCTAACTTTTGAAGCTTCATTCCACTTACCGGCAGACGCGTAAATATTATATAGCAAAATGTGGGGTCCGGAGTCGTAAGGATCGAGTTCAAAAACACGTTCAGCAGCATAAGCACCTAACTCCATATTCTTATGCATCCTACATGCACCAAGTAAAGCACCCCATATAGCTGCAGTGGGTTCAATCGGCATTTCATTTATGAAGCTTAACACACGATCAAATTGACCAGCTCGACCAAGTAAGTCTACCATTGTCACATAATGAGAAACCTCAGGTTCTATTTTGTATTTCTTCATCATTTCAAAATAATATTGTCCTTTATCCAAGAGTCCACCGTGACTACAAGCAGTAAGAACACATAAAAAAGTTACCGCATTCGGTTGAATTCCAGTGCTCCTCATTTTCTCAAAATGTTCTAGTGTTTTTACTCCTAACCCATGCTGTGCATAAGCAGTTAGAATTGAGTTCCATGAAACAACATCAGGTTTAACAAGTCTATCAAAAACTCGAATAGCATCATCAAAGCTACCTGATTTAGCATACATATCAACAAGCGTGTTACCAATGTAAGCAACAAGTTTAAGACCATTCTTAAGCATATGAGCATGAACCCATTTCCCTTGCTCTAGTGACCCTGTGCTCGCACACGCACTAAAAATACTCGAATAAGTAAAATGGGTCGCCTTAAAATCCTCCCTTTGCATCTTCCTAAAAAGCCGTATCGCCTCATCTCCCTCACTCTTCCTCGCATGTGCACCAATCAACGAATTCCAACAAACCTCATTCTTATCCACCAACCTATCAAACACATAACGCGCTTCACTCATCCTCCCATACCTACAATACAATCCAAAAGCGCACTACCCGCATAAACATTCTCCTCATACCCACACTTCAAACAAAACCCATGAACCATCTCCCCTTCCCTCTCATCACTTCTCGCCCCAGCCGCCTTAAAAACACTAGAAAACGTAAACTCATTCGGTTTCATCCCTCCCCTAACCATCTCAACAAAAAACGCAACCGCCTCATCCATTACATCATTCTGAGAAAACCCACTAATCATAACAGTCCAAGTCACCATATCTTTCACAGACATTTCATCAAACACCTTACGCGCATCATCCAAACACCCGTTTTTCGCGTACATATTCAAAACCGTATTCCAAACAACTAAATACCCATTAAACCTAGACCCCTTAAAATGATAATGCACCATTTTCCCTTCATTAATCTTACCCAATTTAGTACATTTATTAAGTAACTGGTTATACAATTTAGCATCTGGCTCTAATAGCCCTTTATCGATTAATTCGAGTACGCGTAAATCGCCTTTTTGGGTTTTTGTTAAAAGGTCTTTTTCTTGGATTATATGTAAAGATGGATCAAACCCTTCATTATTTTCATATAAATTAACAGAATTTGATGATGTTGTGAGTGATCTGATTGATGAAATGAATGTTTTGTTTATAAAAATTTGGTTTTTTTTATAAAATTTTGTGATCAATTTATTCATTTTTATAGTTATGAGTTTAGAGATGGTTTGAGTATTAAAAATAACTTACGCGCCAAAAATTGAAAAAATGTCTTTTGTTTTTGAAAGGAAACATATGTGAATGTAAATATATAAATTTATTGGGCCTCGAAGGGCTAATGGCTAATAATTTGGATTAATGGACTGTTGGGTTTAACGGTTTAACCCAAGTCCAACCCATTGATCAAACGATACTAAATTCTCCGGTTGGTCGGTTTGGGTTCATCGGGTCGAGAAGTTTTAGTGTCTACCTAAGAATTGAGCCGAACCGAATTTAAATTGATCAAACTTGACTAAATCTGAACTTTTATTTAGATCGTTAAATGGAAAGGTTAAAAGGTCACATGATACGCACAATAGATGAAATTAAAAAGTATGGTTATATAAAAGCAAGAAATAAAAGGTTGCATAAAAATAGAAAATGTGATATGTTAGACGCATATTCAGGTAATCATAAAGGCGATTATACTTTCTTACGAGTAGAACTTTGGGGCGTCATGGATCAAGAGGCTACTTCGTTACACTTATATTTATATATGTGTAACACGAATGACTACCCACCACCCTGAGTTTAACTTAAGAAATTCTGATACGCATAAATTGTTTGCACCTTCAAAATAATTATTCACCTTCAGAATTTAACTACTATCAACCAACTAAATGTATTAACTTTAATACATTTTTTTAAACTAAACATAACCCTTAGGGCTACAAATAGCAAACCCTAAACTAAGAAAAATGCTAAATATAGCCTTGCGTGTTATGTTTAAGAAATTGTGACATGCATAAATTGTTTGTATCTTCAAAATAACTACTCGCCCTCTGAATTCTTAATAAATGCTTTTAACTTTTAAACATAACCCTTAAGGCTAGAAATACTATAACGCTTACATTGTATTCTCAAGTTTTAAAACAAAAGAATGGAAAAATAATAAGAAAAGGAAAAGAAATGGAAAAGTATAAGAACCGTTATATGTATGACATTTATTTGTTACTGGCAAAGCTTTAAAAAAGGTTATCGGTCTTTAAACAAAATATGTTAAAATTTCCTTCTCTTTCATCTCAAAAAATGGGGTGAAACCTTTTTTTTTTAAAGAAAAGTCACTCTCATTTTTCTCTCCAATTCCCTTTCCTTTTTTAAAAACAAACTCAAAACACAAAAACCGTTCTCTTTTCTTTTTTAGCCTTGCAAATTTTAACTTAAGAACACATCGTTAAATTAAAAAATATGTGTGGTATTATATAGTGTGAATACAGATTAAAACATACATGTCGTATCATATAGTGTGAATACATTTGCTTTTGAAAGAGAGGTATGTCAATGAATTGGCAAAAAATATGATCGTGGAAAAAAAAGAAGCAAAATCTAATTGAGGTGAAAGGATAAGTGAATACATGTCACACCATCCACCAGTGCAAATCTAATCTATAATCTCTGACCTTGACTAAAGTTTCATTCCTAATCTTAGCTTTTTAAATCAAAGTCGCTCATTGGTGAAAATAATAAATAGGTTTGACTCTTATTTTATATTCTCGTTTTAATTATTTGTTTTGACTTGAATTGTATACTTGGGTTGAAGTTTAGTTCTAACTTCTAACATTCTGTATTTGATTTGGAATTTACTCAGTAAGTTAACAGAAAAGGTACATTTCAGTTATGGAATTTACTGCTCAAAAAAAGTTATGGGCTTATGGCAACGACACAACTCATATATATATATATATATACGAGGCATGCAGAACCCGTGCTACGCACGGGCTTTTAATCTAATTGTTAATTGTGTATTAATTTTGTGTATTTGCTAGTGTATGCGTATTTTTTGTTTAGTACTTTAGTATGTTGTATGAAACGTTTTTACTTTGTTGTATAAAAATTTAAAAATGTTTTGCGATGCACACAACCTGCATATTTATGTATCATTCTCATTTGTAAACTCAATATATATGGGATCATGCCATAATTGCACATCTACAAAACTTATTTTCAATTAACAAAAGCAGAGATCATACATGAATATACGGCTTGCACACTCATTTCATCTCTAAACATAAGATAACTATAACCATGCTACATATTTAGCTTACCCATAAAAAAGTAATTGGTCCTTTTTTGTTTTGTAACCAATAGTAACCTTATGATTATTCATCCTCTAGGCTGGTAATATAACCATCAATGACATTGCATATGCAAATAAAATAATGATTTCCTACATAGGGACAAACTCGATGTGCATAAGCTGGTTGAAAACCTTATCTATTTTGTCAAGTGAGTCTATCATTTGCAGGAACCACCCTTTACTTGCCTCGCCTTCCACATACGTCGCCCAAGACAACCAATCACCAATATTTTTACTTCATCACCAACAACGTTTTTGCTATATATCGTTAAATTTTCCCCGAGATCAATCTTCTGGTCTCTTTTAGTCCATTTCTTGTCAAACATCTCAGAACCCACATGCTTCTTATCCACATCATTCCACAATGCTAACTGTAAATCCACTACATTTTCTTAATTACTTTGTGATATACGGCTCGCACCAGTAGCACCATCGTTACTATTATCAACCTCCACCCCTACAGCATCTCTTCTTAATGTATCCAACAACTGTTTTCCCTTTTTTTTAACTGTTTGAATTCATACGTGTTGGCCAAATAAACTCCTTTGGAGAAAATACCAACCATAATTTCTTTAACCAAATGTAGCATTCCTACCATTTTGGCTCTAAACCTGTGATTCCTTTAGCAAAGATGATTGCTATATCATGAAATTACATGGTTTAACTCAACACCCCCATCAGGAAGGTTTTCGTTATCTACCATATAATCTTATATACCACTTTTAAATGTAAAATTAATTGATCGATATATTGAGAGTAGCTTAAATGCAAAGATGGTTGCTATTCTTCTTCCATGTAACATCTACAATCAATAAGTGCCTCAATGAATACGTGAACACTTCATATGCCTCTCAATAAACACACTTGCACTTCGCAAGTAATTGATCAATAAATTGAGAGTAGCTTAATTGCAAAGATGATTGCTATTCTTCTTTCATACTTTATTGCATGGTTATGATTCATTATATTATAAGTTTCTCTTAGTTGTTAAAATCACTTTAAAAGCACCCTCCAAATACCCTCCAAATCAGTATATACACAAATGACATTGTCCTTTAATGATTCCAAAAACAAATAACAAAACTAATTTTTTTTGTTCGACTTTTTAATTTTCTTGAAAAAGTGATTGAGTATAAAAAATTATTGCCTAACAATGACATGGCGTATATGCTTATAACGTGGAAGTTTATTATATGACGAACATTCATTCATACTTTTTTATTTAATAGAGTTTGAATTTTATATTTTAGCATGATCATGATGATAAAAAGGTTAAAAAATATAACTTTCACATCATGAGATTACAAAATTAAAGCTCAGGTTAATTAATCCTCCAACAATTCAGTATATACATATATGGATATCAAAGAGTCAAAAAGATTAAACGCAAACAAAATATTAACATTCAAATCCATCCAACTATTGAGTGTCGCAATGGAATCATCAATAAAATTTATGATAATGAGACTGATTAGAGGATGATTCAGCTTCATATATTGTAGACAACCGAAACCTAAAGGACCGAACAGCCAACCGAGTTTGCCTCGATGAATATCTTTGCATTCCATTGGTTGAGCATGATTTCGACACTCCTAAGCTCGAAGACGATTGTTGTTGGCATCTTTCTTGTGAGGAAAGCTTTGCATGAACATAATTGTTTCTCGGTAGTGATCGGTCTCTTGTTTAATCTTTTCTTCTTTCTCCAAGTGGACTTTAAGTTTCTCTTCGTCATATTTTTGTTGTTGCAACTCGAGTTGAGTTAGTTGTTTTGCTTTCTTCCTCTTCTTTTTATTCTAATAATTTTTTTTTTTTCCTTCATCCATTCCCTGACATTTGGAAAATCGATAATACATATAACAATAGAACTTAACTTTATCCCCCACGAATACTTTTTTTAAGAAAACGAAATGAATGAATTTAAGTTGGCCACCCCCTCCTCATGCATGAGGGGTCAAATAAAATCAAATACATTTTACGTGTATAAATATATTTTGTAAAAGGGAAAAAAAAGACATACGGTTGTTGGTGAAGATATCATCTCCTATACCATCTTCTTGCCCAAACCTATCATGCAAAAACAACACATATAAGATTACTAACAATCAATCATTAACAATACAATCACAAACAAATACCCATATGTCAGCATGTTTGCCAACGTTATTAATCATTTTGGAGCTGCTCATTACACACGACAACAACCAAAACTAAACTTAGTATCATATCACATTACCAAAAGAAACAATTCAAATAAATAAATATACATCACAACCATTTTTCAATAACCTTCTTCATCAACGACTCATGCACGCCACGATGACTAAAATGAGTTTGGTTGAACGTGGTGTCGGCGGCGGAAACAGTTGATGTTGGTCGGTTCCGGTGGATGTGGCGGTGGAATAATTTGTTGTGGGTTGCTAAATTGTGCTATTTATACTCAAAAGAAGTAGTTGAAAGAGTTACCCAATTAATTTTCCTATTAAAGATCAAGTAATGCATACTCTAATAATTAAAATAGACTCTCCAAATGCCTTATTCCATGTAACCTCTACAATCATAAGTGCCTAAATGAATACATGAACACTTCGCATGCCCCTCATAAACATGGACGCTTGACATGGACGTGGCATTAATCTTGATTCTCGCATGGCTACATATTTCACTTCTAAAAACTATGTCATCAATGCTCCTCAAAAAATTGGTGTCATTAATACTCCCCTTAAATTTTAGGACTCAATCTTATATGTTTATAGATATACATCATGAACAATTGAAACATAAACTTTCATGTTGAACAACAACGAGACATTTAAACTTATCAACTTGATTTTCACTTGGAGTTAACTAACTTGGCTTAATTTTGACCGAACTTGAAATTGTGTATATGAACTCGTAACTTGACTAGGTGCACCATGTGGTATCGTAAAATGCTTGTGGCTGCAGGGGAGCCGACTAACCCATTGGATAACAAGATACTTTGAGACGATTTAGAGAAAGGTTAGCATGACCTTGCTTGAACTACTTGTTTTCTTTTATGCAGAACGAAACGACCTAATAAAACCTTAATTAACCCAAGAGTTAACAACGAGGTGAAACATTACAAAAGTAAAACTCACACTTAATTAGTTGATGAATAGAAGTTACAAAAAAAGTAGCGAGTACTTGTTTGTAAATGTATCTTCCTTGCTAAAAAAATAGCATTTAGGACAAAATAATTTGTTTGTATTTAATTGATAATAATACATAATTAAATTTGTTAGAAAAAACCTCGTGCGTTCACGAGTTTTATACCTAGTTAAGGTGGATGGATAAGCGAATACATGTCACACCATCCACCTGTGCGATCTAATGTATAGTCGACCTTGACTAAAGTTTCATTCCTAATCTCAACTTTTTAAATCAAAGTCGCTCATTGGTGTAAATAATAAATACGTTTGACTCTTATTTTACATCATGAACAATTGAAACATAAATTTCATGTTGAACAACAACGAGATTTGTCAACTTGATTTTCACTTGAAGTTACTAACTTGGCTTAATTTTGACCGAACTTGAAATTGTGTATATCAACTTGAAACTTGACTAAGTGCACTGCACCATGTGGTATCGTAAACATGCTTGCGGCTGTATGGGAGCCGACTAACCCACTGGATAACAAGATATTTGAGACGATTTGGAGAAAGGTTAGCAGGACCTAGACTGAACTACTTGCTTTTTTTTTGATGCAGAAAGAAATGACCTTATAAAACCTTAATTAACCAAAAGGTTGACAATGAGGTGAAACCTTACAAAAGAAAAACTCATACTTAATTAGTTGATGGAAAAAAGTTACAAAAAAATAACGGGTAATTGTTTGTAAATATATTTTACTTACCATTTTCTTCGTGTAGCGTAATAATTTCTTTTTGATGTATCATATTTTTGAATTTCGCCTTCTTTGGTGTATCATATCTCAATGTGTGTTATATGACCATTTTGCCCCTATCATTTACACACTCTCATTAACCGGGGTAAGGGTAAAATGGTCAAAATAATATACAAAGCTGAAATATGATATACCAAAATGACGTAATTGCATAGTGTGATACACAAAAAAATTTAGTACGTTACATAAACTAAAATAGAAGTGACATGTAAGATGTAATTTTAATAAACAATTAACCTAAAGATGAGACACTGAAAAAAATAAATAAATAAAATAAAAAATGTTTAAAAGAAAAAATAATAATAATAATAATAATAATAATAAGCTATCCGTTAAAGATTACTATCTAGAAACATATTACTAAATAGATAAAACAATTTTTAAAAATTCTGAAAAAAAAAATAAAATTGAACATGATGGTTTTGGACTCGTTATGCAACGCACAAGTAGCCGAAAACCAACTGCCACCTCTCGGCATCTCTTGTGCGGCGCACCTTAGTTCGTGCAACGCACAAGTATGTCAATGTCAGGTCACGTTTTCTTGTTCCAGTCATTTTGGGTATGAGAGAATTAAAAAACGAGCCATATATGGTGACATGGAAGATAAATCCCTATACAACTTCGCAAGACTCATGGAGCATGATAAATCATTAGCTTTTCACGATTTTGGATTATATAACGACCTCAAAGTGTAACTCGTTTGCTTGAATACCTAACTCAAACCATTATACATCACCAAGTATTAAGAAATCCATAATGTACTTATAGCAACCTTATACATTGTAATTAATATATTTTACGTTTGTTTGTGGGCGTGCGCTTAACCTTTTTTTTTTTTTTTTTTTTTTTTTTTTTTTTGGGATATACTTGGGTTTCCACTTGACATTGTGAGCCGACTAATCTCAGGGTGGCTACCTTTTTGAATAGCCCAGAGTCGGCGCAGGTGAACCTCCGTAGCTAATGGAGGATTAATTTTCTCCACAGGGTTCGAACCCAAAACGTCTAGGCACTTTCGTCATAGGAGGTAAGCTTTGTTTTGGAGCAGTGTATATGTGTTTAACTAACCACATTTTCAAACGAGAAACCAATCTCGTAACACCTATAGGCTATAGCTAACAAAGTAAGTGAAATAACTCATATAAGTTAATTACAGTACGACAGAGAGCATCACATGGAATGAAAGCAAGTGGGTAGACATAAATCGAGTTCGAATGCATAACAATACAAACACAAAGTCATATATTCTCAAGACCATGTACTGAATGCTGGTCAAGATTTTCTTGTTTTTGCTATGAACTTTACTTCACATTTTTTATTGTGTTCACACCTATTCTTCCACACGTTTGTCAGATATTCTTGTGATTCTGTGGAAACCAGAAAGCATTGGCTCCAGAATTCATGGGCATATGTCTGCCACGTCACTTAGAATCATTCCTATAACCTCTTTGGACCCATTTTCAGTTTAATATTACGTATACAATTATGTTTTTGCCATTGCTAGACCGGCATCAGGTGTACATATAATAAGAGTGCTAGTTGCAACTTCACTTACAAGGTAAGTTAAAACGCCGCCGCACGTCAACTTTTACTCTATAATATTCCTATAATACAAAAAATAATATACCCAAATAATATTAGTATAACACAAAATCTCAAAAACATCATCCCAATAACATTCCTATAATACACACACACACAAAACTCACATTACACTAAAACACAAAAAATAAATAAAAAAAAAATCAAAATACACACATACAACCGGCCGTTATAGCCACAATGTGGTGCCATAACACGCCTTTAATGCACCCAACGGTGCATTTATGGTGGCGTTATAGGCGCCAAATTATGCCTATAACGAGATGCAACTAGCACTCTAATACTTAAAATTTTCATCCTTTTGATTTGCCAGTAGAAATGTAGAACTACTAAAAAGTTAAAACTTTGGTAAATTGTAATCATGTTTGTGTTTTACAAGTATACAAGTATCACTCTTTAATCATTTTGCAATAACAATGATCATATTCATACAAACTGATGTGAAGTTTAATGATTTAGTAGTTATCTATTAACCCACCGGGATGCTTTACAAACAAGTGGTTGTGGCTTTGTGGGTTTAAGTCCGGAACCAGAGGTATTCACTATATTTATTTTGATCAAAAATACATTACAACATAAGGGTTTTTTTACTATTCAACAGTCCGCAGTGTCACACGACCATGATGAAATTATGTTGCGTAATGTTATTTTTTTCAAAAAAAAATACTTTGATTTTTCTTAGTTGCACCCGATTCAAAAAAGTGTGTGCTCTTGTTGGCGTATGTGTCCGGACTGCATGTGCCGAACCGTTCAGTGTACCATGAGTCCGGACGGCATGTGCTCCACCGAACGTCACTAGACATACTCCTTCTTTTACCCGGGAGGATCTTTTACCCCTTGGACAAAGCATTGAACCGTGCCTGCGCCGCCAACCCGAATTTCGCGGGATCATGCCCTACACGTGGCCTGACACCTATTAAGTAGACTAGGCTTAGGTCGGCGAAGTTTTCTCTCAAGATTGAGCAGGTATCGTGGTTGAGGTAGTATAAATAACCCAACCTCATTTATTACTTTTAACTAACACACACTTACATTTACTCTCACATTTATTACTGCGCCCTCCGGCTCTCCACATATACTTATTCTTACGCTGGAGCTTAATCCTAGGATAACACCGGGGTGAGGCTAACACGTGTCTGTTCATTGTGTAGGAACCAAGGGACATCAAGCGACGTAATGTGAACGGGTCATTACGAGTAGGAGCCAGGGTGCAGCTTTTTACCTCACAGCCCTCATATTACAATTGAATTTTTTTTCACCCAGTCCTTTTACAACCTAATCCGGTCAGTGTGACTCAATTATATATGATAGAATAAGTTATAGTACGTAATGTAACCAAAGGTCCATTACATGGCCTAGCCAGCGGTGTCAAAATGTAATTTCATGCCTAAACTTGCATGACACCATCTTCTTGGTTGTAATTAAGGGATCTACTATCTTACAAACCAACAAACAATTGATACACATGTTTAGGCATGAAATTAAGCATATCTTTAGTCTTCCCAAATATTTCTCTATAGTATCATCTCTTAAGAGTTTGAAGTGCTTGCTTTCAAAAAGTATGTATGTATCTAATGAGCAAAAATATAGAGTAAAAACACAATATCAAGAAAGAAAATCTCTATTATTAGTTTGTTTATTAGCGATATGATCACTACAGAAACTTTATTAATGAATAATGTAGTATGTAGTGTACTTTGCATGCATAATCATGTGATTCTGCCATGGATATTGTTTGGATTTATGTCCCACACTGAATCTTTCTCAACTACTCCGTATGTCTTAAAAGTTTTCTAGGTTTTGTTGATTACAAAAAAGAAGATTAATTTCTTAATTATTCATCTTAAAATAAGAAAAAGTATATAATACTTTTTCTATGATGTTGTAAAGGAATCTCTCATGAATCATGACAACAAAACTACCAGAACGCAGGCTAAGCAGTGTTTAAAATACAATTCATGGTGTATCTCAATAAGAGAGCAGGGAGTGATAACGCCGGTGAGGCGTTATCGTTTATGTGGCATCAATTCAACGCCGTTTCCACGTTATCATGAATTCCAAGCGTTCAACGTTGGTGCTGCGTTGCTGTCCATGTTAGCGCTACAACGTGCGTTGTAACGTGTAGATAAGTTTTTGAAATTAACAAAACACACCCCAACATTTATATCCTAACGGCTAGTTTTCAAAACAAACAAAAAAAAAAAATGTTACCGTTTGGAGGATGAGATTTGCGTTTGTGTGTGTAGTGTGTGTATTTGGTTTGCGTTTGTGTGTGTGTAGTGTGTGTGCAGGTACAGTGAAAAAGACGAGTTGTCTTTTTTTTTTTTTTTTTTTTTTTTTTTTTTTTTTTTTTTTTTTTTTTTTTTTTTTTTTTTTTTTTTTTTTTTTTTTTTTTTTTTTTTTTTTTTTAACATTTAATAGTACATATATGGGCTGGGCTTGAATGTTTTAATAAAATTGTTATTTGTACATATATGGGTTGTGCTAACATTTATTTTTATTATTATTATTATTATTATTATTATTATTATTATTATTATTATTATTATTATTATTATTATTATTATTATTAATAAAATTGTTATTTGTAAATAAATTTAATAAATGAAGTGTTTGAATGTTTAATAAATGAATTTGTTGAAGGTAAAATTTGTAAATTTGTAAAAAGTGGTGTTATTTGGTGTTATGATTTTCTGGTGTTTTTTGGTGTTATGTTATTTGGTGCTGAGATGATGTGGCGCTGACGTGACATGGTGTTATTTCATAACTTGTGTTATGACTAGAGGTGGCAATTTAAGACCCATGGGTAAAAGTTGGGTCAAGTTGGGTAAATACTTTTAAGGGGATGGGTATAGTTGGGTATTGTTAAATAATTTAAATGGGTCTAGATGAGATTAGGTGAATTTTATTAAAATAATAAAGTGGGTCTAGATGGGTCTACTATTATAACCAAATGAGTCTATTATTAAAATAAAGTCAATAATATTCTATGTACTAACCGAACTTGTCTATTTTTAAACGTTTTTATGTATTTTTACGTTTTTGTACATTTTTATACATTTTCATCCGTTTTTTACGTTTTCATCACGTTTTTT